>PVKP010017258.1:0-46517 GCA_004027715.1 Plecturocebus donacophilus
ACAGATTTAAATGAAATCCTGAGCAATAGAGCAAGATTCTCGTTCTCTCTCCCTCTTTCTCTTTCTTTTTTCTCTTTTATTTTACTTCTTTCTTTCTCTTAAAAAAAACTTCCCCTCTTTCTCTTTCTTTCTCTCTTTTATTCTTCAAAAAAAAAAAAGTTAGTTCATACTGAAAGTATTAAGAATGTCTTTTTTCTATCCCAGACATCAGGATTCTTTCAAATAATATTTTTATTTGTTATTTGTCATTCATTCTGAACAGCAAAATTTAAGAGAAAAGTTAAATGAAACATTTCACATGCCCCATTGTTATCCTGAATAGAAGCCACAAACTAGTACCAAAGAGGGATTTAATTTCATTTGTACAAAGTTAAAATAATTTTTTCAATGTGTAAAAGTTAGGAGATTGTATATGAAACTCCAGTTATGTGATCTCTCTTTTAAAAACTAGGGTTTCTGTGAAATGGAAGCAATCTCCTGGAGTGGAGGAGCATTTACTTTCTCCCATGTCAGAGCCCTCACAGTTTTCTTTAATCTGTCAGATACTGAGGGTTATGTCAGTTGCAATTCATCTCCATGCTATCTCTGTTTTCATAGAAGATTTAAGAGCAAAGTGAAATGTTTTTGTGCATGCATTTTTATCTAGAGAGGGGAAGTTAAATGTGGATGTTTCAAGGAAAATGTGAGAAAACATATTTCTCTTTTGAAAATGAAAAGCATTCCTAAATGCTTAATATTGAAATGAAATGTTTCTATACATATAAAACAATGTGTCACTAATAAACATTAATATTAAGTAATGTGACTGGTACATACAAAAACAACTTAATAACCACAACAAAAATGCACAAAATTTAGCTGGGTTTGTTTCTGAATTAGATTAAGTGACACTGCTTGCTATAAATGTATTAAGTGAAAAAATGGCTGAGTATCAAAATCATTTACTGCAGGCAAGTGTATTAAAGTCTTCTGAGTATAGCAGAAATTATGAGTCATAAACTAAAACAAGCATTTGTAAATGCAGATCTGTGTCAAAATACAATTGTTTAGCATGTTGAAGACATGGGAGAATACCCACAGGACACTACTATTTTTTTTAATGGAAAATTGTAGGTAACTAAGAGGCTCATATATATACATTCATTCCCTATAGTAACTATGTATCCAAATGGCTTCTTTTTGGTTGCTGAAAATTAAAGGTAAACAACTCTCTAGTGTTTGGAATCTGACTGGTGATGATACCTTTATACAGAACAAACAGGCCAGACATGATGGCTCATGCCTGCAATCCCAGCACTTTGGGAAGCCAAAGTGAGTGAATCACAAGGTCAAGAGATCAAGACCTTCCTAGCCAACATGGTGAAACCCTGTCTCTACTAAAAATACAAAAATTAGCTGGGCCTGGTGGTATGCACCTGTAGTTCCTGCTACTCAGGAGGCTGAGACAGGAAAATTACCTGAACCTGGAAGACGGAGGTTACAGTGAGCTGAGATAGTGCCACTGCACTCCAGCCTGATGACAGAGCAAGACTCCATCTTAAAAAAAAAAAAAAAAAAAAAAAAAAAAAAAAAAAAAAAAAAAAAAAAAAAAAGGAAAACCACAAAGTTGCAACTTTTGAAAGGAATGCAAATTTAAATACATCCATTGCATTATTTACCAATAAATGCCTGTGCTAAAGCATTATATATGGACACTGTCAGGCATACAACAATGAAAAACATGAGCTAGAAATGTTTTCATATTTTTAACCATAGAGAGTTGAGGCTGCACATGATACTTGTACAGATATCTCACCTGCCATATACCTAACTGCTGGGCAAATCACTAATGAACATTGTGGGGGCAATTTTTTTATCTTTTGAAATAAATTTACTTGCTCATGTCAAACAAGAAAAATCCCCATTGTTAGCTCACCAATAAAAATCAAATGAACAATTGGGCATTTTTTTGTTTGACATTATAACCTTACAAACCCTTTGAATATTCATCTTTAAGGGCATTCAGAAGTAATTACATAAAAGCATTTTTCACTCCTTTTTAGCAAAATTTGGATTATTTAGAAATTCACAAGTAAATAAATTATCTGGCACACTATTGTGCTTAGGTCATTTCCAAAGGTCAAATAATAGTCTCAGCTATATACACAAATTGTGAAGTTGAAAACTGATTTTCAAAAAATACATCTTGATTTTCAGTTTTATGAAAATGAACTAAATATGACAATTTTTCTTTGCCAGTTAATGGTTAAAAAAATGAGGAGTTCCAAACTGATTTTTTTGAATTACAGTGTAACATAGTCAGAAACAATAAATATTACCATTTAGGATACCACAAACTGACACTGTATCTTGAACTGTTATCCAATCTATTAAATAAACCATTGATCAAATAGCATTTTCCGCAGTGTATATTTAGGAGCACCAATGTTATATGTGTGCAGCATTTTTTCTTACACAAATATGTCATTCCAGATAAATTTTTTGATTCTGAATTTTTTGTACTGCACATCTCTACAAATAATGCTAAAACTGACATTGACATCTTGATGCAAAAAAAAAAAAAGGTCAGGCTTTTAGTCTCAAATCAAAGGAGGGATAAACTACAGAAAATACAAGCTAACTATTTCTAGTTTTTCAACTTATACTTTTTAAGGTTTAATTTAAAAATAATCTAAAATATATTGTGTAAATAATTTGGATGTGTATGTCATAATTAGATAAAATAAGGGATGTTTAGTTATGTTCAATTGTTCAATTATATTCAGAATGTTCAATTGACATATGTATGCCATAATTAGGTAAAATAATGAATATTCAGTTATGTCTTTGACACTTAATTTTACTGAACCCTGGCCATCCATTAAGTGTAAAACTCTTTTGGCTCTGAATTTGAACACCATGTTTTTACATGTGATATATATATTTTAAACAATTGCTGTATTAATAGACCTAAAATGAACACCTACTGAATAATTTAATAGGAAAAAATATGCTCTAGAAGGTTTTGAAGATATTCAAAAGAAGGACCTAGTATAAGATTGAGGCATGAGTTCATCAGTTCAGTCTGCTATTGAAAAGTACCATAGACTGGGTATCTGATAAACAACAAAAATTTATTTCTCACAATTCTGGAAGCTGGAAGTCAGGGATCAGGGTGTCAGCACATTCAGGTTCCAGTGAAAAACTTCTTCCTGGTTGCAGACTGCTAAGTTATTGTATCTTCATGTGGAGGGGCGGGGCGGGAAGCTGGCTATCTCTTTGGGCTTCTTATAAGTGCGCCAATCCCATCGTGAGGGCTCTACTCTCATAACCTAATCACCACCCAAAAGCCTCTAATATCATTAAATTGAACATTAGATTTCAACATCTAAATGTTTGTTGGACACAAATATTCAGGCTGCAATAGGATGAGATCAGAAAAGACTGAGTGAAATTCTAAGAAGGTGACATTGAAATTGGTTTTCTATTAAAGTACAAGATCAAATGACTATTTTTATATTTTTAGTAATATATTAACAGGTTAATGACAAGAGTGCTAACTCTTTTGGTTATAGTCACAAAATCAGTCTTACAAACAAACCAGTATAGAACATTTTGAAATAACTAGTAAGTCAGTAAGGCATGGATGGTGAACAGCTAAATGTAAGAGCTGTTGGAAGGGAGCTAATGGGAGCCTACCAGGAATAAAGAGGCACCTGCAGAGTCTGCCCCATGACTAAGCAGATATGTACAAACAAAATAAATCAGATTGAAGAGTTCATCATTACTATTTCCTGTTTTATGCTCTCATCCGTATCCTGCATGCAGGATTTTCTTACTTCAGGGAAAAGATTGATAATTTTCAAAGATCCTTTTGAAGCTAAGTAAAATGGGTATAACCCTGGTAAATTATAGAATCCTGAAACAACATTCCTGCCTTCCACCAATGCTTCCTTTGCACAGAATCAGCATTCTCATGATCTTTACCCAAAAATAAAATTCCCAAGTTGTTATAAAAGAGATGCATTAACATTAACTGTATCTGAGTAATCAAGTGATATTTGATATTAAATTATACCACTGACTTTTATTCTCCTCTAATGATAGTAAAATGACTTGGAGTAATTACATGGGCAACTATCTGTTAACATTTCAATTATAGCATTATGAGGTTTGCTTAATTGTCTTCACTGGGGGTACCAAAAGTCAAACTTGCAAGTGATGATCCACTGCATTGAAAGTGAATCTGCTATTGGCAATTTACGCTCAGGTCAGTGGCTACAAGGGAGAAGATGAAAACAGTAACATTTCCAGATGACACTCAAATTTAAAGTGATTCAGGGTTTTAGAATCATCTTTATTATACCATATATCTATGAAAGGAACAAACAAGGGCCAGTGGGTAGCACACCATCTTGAGACTTCTTAGTGGAAAACCTCAGAGCTCTAGAATCTAAATAGTTGAGAATAAAGAGCCATGTGGGCATTTGAGCTTATTTTTAAATTTTAAATTACTTTAATTTTTACAGTAATATTAGTAAACATAATGGAAAATACCCTTCAGAAATTCACCTATATTCCCTTTAACCCAGTGCTTAATACTGTATTTTATAAAGATCTGTCCCTGAGCTCATCCCGCACTGTGTGGGAAGGTTGTGAGGCTGTGAGTACTGATTGCAATAGCACAATCATACCCAGAGTTTAGCATAGGGTGCAAACCTTTCAAGGCACGCAGAGTCCTTCTTGGATGGGTATTTCAGGTCTGGCTGCTTCTCCTGTATTATTCTCCACCTCTACCATCTTCATTCCCTATACTTGCTGTATTCTGGTGAGGTGGCCTCTAGCTTGTAGTTTCTATACTTAAATGAAAATACTTTAAATCCTCTAACTTCTTCATTGGAACATCCACGGAATAAAATATTTCCTCATTTGTGCAATACTGACTGCTTTAATATATTTTAAATCTTTCTCAGTTTCTTTCCCTTTATTGTCTCTTACCAAGATCTCTGGAGACATAGAAATTAGCCGGAAGGAGGAGGAAGATAAAGTGATGCTGCATTTGCTAAAACCAAGCTCACAAATGCTCTATATTCCACCATAAATTTTAACCTCCAAAATATTCAGAAAATAAATTTGCTTCATGATATTTATCAGGATTCTTAAACATTTAAATAATTTGATTTAGTATGTGGGGGAGTAGGTTTTCCTGCATTTATAGAAGAATAAATTTTAAATTATAAAAAGGAAAAAATAGGAGACTAGAAGGATACCCTCTATTTATTGACTTCACTCTACACCAGGTTCTAGACAGAAAGTTGTCAAATTTATTTTATTTAAATTAGTGTCAATTCTCCTATTAGATCATAAGAGAAGAAGTAGGGTAATTATCTTCTGTATTTGAGTAATATTTTATGAAATCCCACACAACACACATACGGGAGAAAGAAGACTGAGCTCCAGAGCCAGCCTGCCTGCCAAAGTCAAGGCCAGCTGCACAACCCACTAGCTGTGTGACCCTGAGTCAGTTATTTCTCTGTGCATCCATTTCCTTTGTAAAATTGAGATAATAATATCATTTGACTTTTGAGTTTATTTTAAGGCATACAAGAGTCAATAAATGTAAATGGCATGGAACAAAGAACTGGCCCAGTGTAGATATTTCCTTAATGTGCTAATTAAGTTAGAGCCATAATTTTAACTCCTGCTTGCTTCCTTGATTGGACATAAACTGTACAATGATATTGGAAACAACAAGAGGGTTTTTTGTTCTGTTATCTTCTGGCTTGATTTTATTTGGATTTTAGTTTTCTAGGGGTTGTTTTGTTCATGTTTTGTTATTGTGGTTTGTTTTAGGTTTTTAGCAGATGGAGGAACTAAGAAAAAAATTTTAAAAACCTATGAAATCCAATTTTCTTTCTAATGTCTTGCTGGTTTTAAATTAAGACTATTGTAAAGAGGTAGGAGTTGTCAATAACTACTATATTCTTAGAAACATATATTTATTATTATTTATATTCCAAGTGGAGAAAACCTCTTAGAAAATGTTTGCTATAAAATTTCAGAATATATTGATGGATAGCAGGTTTCTCTTCATTCTGCCAAGATTTCATTTGGAAAGTTAGGATCATATAAATTATTTTAAAATTAAGACTATTATTTGCTTTTCAAATTCCTACTCATTTCAGTTTCTAATTCTTTAGTATTTGTTTTCCAGCTGAAAAAGAACATCCTAGATAGTCCCATAACTTATGTGTTTACATCCTCAACTTTCATAGCTGCAGGGCACTTACGTCTAATTCAGCTATGATTTCCAACTTTTTGGGGATCTAAATAAGTTCTTAAGATCCTTTAGGCACCAGCTGCATTTGTGAAAGAGCCAGTGAGGCTATCAGATTCAACTAAGCTGAGCTTCCCACCCAATCTAATGTTTATAATGATAAAAGAGATACAATTGCAAATCCTAGTCCCACCACCAACAAACCTCCAACACTTCAGATAATGGAGAAGTCAAAAACATGACATCAGAACCAAGAAAGCTCTACTCAACTCTCCTGGAAGAAAGATAATCACTAGAGCACCTATTTCTTTCCTCTTTTATTAATTTTCCACTTCTAATGCAATATATATATAGATATATATTCTATATATCTATATATAGATATAGATAGATTAGAATCAACAATAGCTTGTACAAGTCAAGCTTGTAATCAAATTAAAGTAGGTATGAGCTAGATTAGGAATAGGATGACAAGTTCAATTTGGACAGCAAAACCTAAATTTACATTTGTCTTTAGGAAAAAGGAAATAAATTCTGACGTAAAAGGAAAATCAATAAAATATTAAACAAGCTGTCATTATCTTGCTTTGTTAATTTTAAACTATTTTCTGATTTGGCTTTCTGTTGCCCTACTTTGATGTTCTTAAACAACATGGTATGCTAGAGGTCATTTTTATTTGTTGATAGATCATATTCAGTGCTTTTCATCATCAAACTGTACCTGCTCCCAATATCGGCCCCCAACCATTCAGTTATTGAGAAAGCAGTAATTTTCACTGGTGTGATTTCCTCCCAATAACATTTTGTTCAAATAAGAAAATCTGTGTGAAGTGGCTTTGTGCCTGTGAGTAATTTGTTTGAAGTTTAAAATGTCGAATATTG
Source organism: Plecturocebus donacophilus (assembly GCA_004027715.1). NCBI lineage: Eukaryota > Metazoa > Chordata > Mammalia > Primates > Pitheciidae > Plecturocebus > Plecturocebus donacophilus. Next base: position 7,139 of record PVKP010017258.1, read on the forward strand.
GCAATAAGCACGTTAATTTTCTAAGTTGGGAAAATAAACCAAAATAGGTGTTGACTTTTCATTTCCCAGGGAGGAATTAATACTATTCTAGTAATCCCCAATCCTCTGGCTACCCTTTCTCAAATTACACCTATGCCAGCTGGAATGTAAATCACAGAGGTATCCAACTCTCACAGCACAGGAGGTCTTTTAAACATAGTCAAGAACAAAAATAGAATCACTATCTATTTTCTTGTATAGTTCTTTATTTAAAGGCAAACCCTAGCGAACATGCAAAATTCACTTATTTATTTGTCATAACAATAAAGAAATGTTTCATACCATTTCAGATGCGTCTTCAAGTGATTGCCCACACAACTGGATGTTTTTATAGAAATACAGTGTTTAGGAGTAGCTAAGAGTTAGATTTGTGAGTTCCAGTGGTAAACTGGCATATGTTCATGTGAGGAAGATGTCCTATAAGAAGTTTACAAAATATGCAGCTTGTGAAGCATTGAAGGGTTAATTTATGTTTAAACTGGAGACAAGAACTCTTAGGTAGGATAAATTAGTTGCCTTCAAATATACAAAGGGGCGGCACATTATTTAACATAAATAAATTAAAATGAGTGGTTTTTTTTGTTCTTCCAGAAGACTAATCTGGGGTAGATGTATAGAAATGATAATGAAGATAATTTATAATCATTGGAACAGTCCAATAATAGATTGTCTGCCTTATGAAGGGCTATGTTCTTTCTTTCCTGGTGATTTTCATGTCAAGGATAGAGGCCCAGACTGACACTTATTCATTATTATTATTATTATTACTATTATTATTATTAGCTATAGTTGTTTTATCCTTTAGCACAGGGAAGATATGATGTATGATGATGGCCATTGTATTCATTTTTATTACCTTTATCTGCATGAAACACTTAACCCAAACACCTGAAATGAAAAAGCAAAAGTCAAGTGATAAACAAATATAGTAAATCTCTATTCATGGTAGAGAATTCTTGTCAAACATAGAGAAGATCCCAAATTGGGTAAGAAAGTGAACTAGATTTAGGCTTCCAAAATTTGGAAAAAAGAAAAAAAAACTATAGCTCCTTGAAAGGTTACCAGATATTTTACAGGAAGCAAATTGCATCCCATGGTCCAATTCAGATTTGGGAAATAGAATAATTGAAGAAAGATATAAATCTTTTCTTTATTGCTGAAGTTATGAAAGTCATTACCCTGTAAAGGAAAATACGTATCCTTGAAGGGGGGGCACAGAAAAGCAATTTTTCCAAATGATTAAAGCAAAAATTTTAACCTTTCTTGAGGAATTCCTTTAACAAGTTTTGACACTCTAGTTCCATGCAATGAAATCTGGGAAGTTATGAATAAGTTTAAAATGTGATGTTTATTGTGATATATGAGAATAAACGCTAGCATGTGGTGAGTGAATTCATCTGGGAGATAGAACAGTGATGAGGTTTTTAATTCTAAGAGGAAACCAGGGCAAAGAGAGTTCACCTCTAACAACAAAAGTTATTTGTCTCTGGAAGTATGGATAAAGCTGTAAATCAAGCACAGAATCCAAGATTCAAATATTAAAAAAATATATAGAAGTTATGTCTAATGAGACGCCCAAATAAGATAAAACAAATTGAATGAGGCTGAGACACAGGACCAAAGGCAAGGAGTTGAGATACATTGCCTAGAAGTGTTCTTCATATTTGTGTTTTGTTGCTATGGGTCAGTTGTGACATATTACAAGGCGGACAGTATTTAAAAATCAAAGTGGAATGGGCAAATGGGTTAGCATAGGAGAGCCGTAATCACAAGGAACAAGGTCCCAATAAAGTCTAGGAACCACTGAAATGTTCTAATACCAGAGCCCATTAAGGTGTGATGCAAAGCAGGCCTTGGGTCTAGACAACCTAGATGGGTGTTTTAATTTAGGTCAAGATCCCCAGAAAACATACTCTGAGATAGAGATTCATGTGCAGGAATTTTTCTGCAGAGTACTCTCTGGAAGAAGAAATTGTGTCCTAGTTCTGTTTCATCTCAGAAATGAACAAAGGCCTTGACAAATTCCAGATACCACCAAGAATTCTAGAGTTGGTTTGGCTTTCAGATTTTCCCCACCTTGAGATAAAGGGATCAGTTATCTATACTCCTTCATAACAAATCATAGGTTATGAGGTGCCTGCAGAGGGAAGTGTGACATTGGGTTAAATGGTTCTTTATGGCTGAGGGTAATTCTTGGAAATCACCTCATCTGTCAGCTGTGGGATAAGTTGGGTACCAACATAGCCAACAGCTTGGGAAATGAGTGCCTCATTATTGAAGGAAGGTTCCGGATAGTGCAAAAGAGTATCCACTAAATTTGGCCAATATGCATATTATGGAAATAAAGTTCAGTTAAGAGGAATCTGTCTTTTTAGATTTTTATGGCATGTAGGTGCCCTGTAACTACACAGAAAGCATTATATCTAAAAACAATTCCAAGAACAGAACCATATGATACTCCAGGGAACAAACTCAAATTTTCTGCACCCAGCTGTCTTCCCTTCTTTCTAATTAAAAAAAATATATTTGTATCTATATAATTTATACACTATATATATTTTTACAATAAAAAAGACCTTAAGAATGTTCGTTGATGTCAGACAACTAATAATCACTAAGTTTTCATAGATTTACTACATTAGGTATATTACCACAAGTAGCAATAGTTTTATGTATAGAAAATTACAAAGTAAAGAGTGAAAAAATAAGAAAAGAGTAAATTTCAGAGAAGTAGAAGATTAAATCAACACTGTGGGGTCCAGGTTCTTTTAATTTGTACTTTAGGCAACTTAATTAAATTTGAGGACCAACACCGCTTGTCTTCATGAAAAAGCATATAACAGGAAGGGCTAATGAAAAGGCATACAACAAGACGTTCTATTATAATAATAATTTTGAAAATAGTTCCCTGACTCCTTTGAGATATACAGTGCTGGCTAAAACTATGGTTTCTCCATGTATTCTTCCTGAGTCCAGTTCCCAATATATCAGATCTCAGTTTGCCCCTTCACATCATGGAAATAATTATAAGACACACCTCATACTGTAAGGATGAATTAAATCAGGTAGAACATGCAAAATTCTATGCACACTTACTTATTAGTTAGAGTAGTCACACACATCATCATGAGATAATTCCTTGTATTAGCAAGATGTCTGGTACCAAAGAGGAAAGAAAATGTACTGCACCACACTATGTACTCTCTGAGTTGTTTGTTTCTCCTCACTGATTCTTACAGTCACACTGTGAACAAACTATTTGCCATTTTTGTAGGTCAAAAATGGCAAAATATCAGTTTTATATTATTAAAACCAATCTGTAACTCCTTGCAGGTAAAGAAACAAGCTGAGTGGGTTTAGGTGGCCTCTACGCCTTCTCATTAATAGAGGGTGGCAGACGCAGGAGTACATTTCAGCTTTGGGATCTTCTTTCCACGTTTGTTTTCAAAAGCACAGTTAACATCTTTTCTTCCAGAGGATGCATAAAAATAAAACTTCTTTGTTCTAAAAACATCTGAAACATAAATTCTAATTCTCAACAAAGAGAACTTGCTAAAAAAAAAATTCTACTATTTTAAATATGATACCCTACAGTTATTTTATCCCTGCTTTTCTAGTCTTGATACATTTGAGATCATCACTTCACATTCTAGAATAAAATTGTATTGTTTGGCAGCTTACTGAGTATTTGAAGAAAGGATGAGGCGAAGTTGAACTTTGTCTTTCCACAGACCTTCCAGTGCAATCGGAAATGGAAGCTTTATTTGTTTTCTATATACCCTGCTACCTTGCAAAACCACATCCCTGAGTTCAATTAGAATTCCTTAGCCTACATTGTGCAGGTTACTGTACTGAGTATCATATTGTTTGTGGAGAAATCTCTCACCTTTATGATCTCCTTCATTTCTGCCTAATTGTCTAAGACAAGAATAGCATGCTGTGCCTAAGGGGGAAATTTTCCATTACTACCAAAAAGATAAATGGTAGGAAGCAAAATAAACCAGGCTCATTACAACCTTACCAACAACAAAAAAGCAAATTGGTCTCCAAAGATGATAGAATAGGGCTGACATTTTTAATATTTTTTCTTTGAATTGTGGCATTTTATATCAAGGTTCTCATAATGTACAATATAAACACTTATAGACATTTGGAATAATGTATGATGCTTAATACATTTTCCCTGGAGTTTATACCATCCTTCAGAAAATGTAAACTATTTTTTAACCAATGCTGACAAAACGTGAACAGAAAGATTATATTTAAGGAAGTATAATGATCATTTATTTTGCAGTAGCTGTGTTTTTAATCGGTATAATAATAGCTGTAATGTCACTTGATAAACTGTGAAAATGCCCCAATTTCCAAGAATGGTTAAAGGCAGGCAGCTCATTTGATGCTTTAAATATCTGATGAGCTAGTATATGACAGAGCTGAAGGGAAGATTGATTTTTCATAACCAAATACAGTCTATAATAATGAGCCAATTTTTTTCTAGTGATTCATTTGCAGAAGCAATTTCTAAACATATTTTCATTAGCTGCAATGAACATTCTCAAGGTTTCACGTCTTTGACATCAACTTGATGGGATGTGAATTCCCTAATTGAGACAGGTATTTTATGAGTGGAAAGCATGGTAGTTACGGATCATCAAGTATGATTCCTACATAGATAAAATCTATTATTCGCGTGAAGTCTATGCACTTGAAGGATGCATGTGTAAGGAAGGCTGAGCTTGTTTCCACAACAAACTGGGCAAAGTAAACGAAACCACATTTAAGTCTCTAATTCAATGAGGATGCATGCAAGCCCTTGGCTCACAGAATGACTTAATTAGATGAGATGCTTTTACTCCGAGTAACCCAGATGTTGAAGGAAACTGGACTTCTCTTGTTCAGAACAATGAAATAGCTGTTATTATGCTAGAAACTAATGTAGAGGCTTATATTATTCAAAGATAGCTTGATAATTAATTATATTATCAATATAAAGATAAATAGAATACATGTATCAATACATGCAGTATGATAGAAAGTCAAAATATTAGATGGAATTTGAGACTTAAGAGATGGGTAAGTCTGTAGGGGTAAGCTACTCTGAACATATTTTGGTTTGATGGATCCAGAATAATGCATTCAAGACTCTATCTGTCCACCTCTTTTTGCCATCTTGCTTGGTTTGCAAGGGACAATAGAAAAAGCATACTGCAAAAAAACCACACCTATAATAGTAAGGTAAGAGCCTCAGGCTCAATTTCAACCTACATCACTGTACTGGTGAATGGAAAGTTGAGAGAGCTTGTTACCCAAGTTTCCATGGAGTCTCTGATCCCTTATATTTTATTTTGCTAAGAGAAGCAAAGAAATCTCTCAAGCAAGCAGTAGAATTTACACGGTGAAAAAAAGAGAAGGCATGAAAGGGAGAGATTTTAAGTCCCTTACTGGGTTCTTGATTTTAGTACTTTTGACTGTTCACTGAGTTACAGTGATAGGGAGCTCATTGCCTCCCAAGACAGCCATTCCAACTTTTAGTAGCTCTCTAAGATCAAACTATTTCTCTGTGGTCATCAGCCATGGGTCATAGATCTTTCCTGTATGGACTCTGTTGAAAAAGTCAAATGCCTCTCTGTTAGGTTGACTCTTCAAGTTTCCTCAGAGCTCTTTAAACTAGTTTTTCTCTCCAGACTAAATCTTCCCAGTTTCTCAGATTTACGTCTTTATTTTCTGTTTTTTGCTCCATTTCAAAAAGTTCAATCCTGATGTAACAGAACTTTGCCAAATATTGCATTATCCATCATGAAAACTTATCTTTAAAATAAAAAAAATATTAGCCAGAGTTCTACTGATTGTATTCCTCAGAGTTACAGGAGTAATGAGGTCAGAGTGCCTATCATTGAAAAACTTTAAACATTTCTGAGTTTTAGTTGGAAAGGCAATGTACGGTAATAATAAAACTAGCAATAACAATAATAAAAGCAATAGCATTTACTGTGTACTTATTCTAAAACTATATTGAGCAGATTAATTTTAATTAGAGTTAACAAGTTTAACTTACACTGTAATTCTATTTCCAATTTTATGGATGAGGAGACTAGAGTTTAGAAAGGTCAAGTACCTTGCAAAAGATTACACAATTGCAAGTCACAGAAGTGAGATCAGAGCACAAATATATTTGAATCTCAACTGCTACACAATGTTTTTGCAACACACAGGAACACACACACACACGTGCATATACATTAATTTGCAAACTTAATACACTCTTCTTGACTCTTAACCCTTGAAAAGGTAGGCTAGTTTCACAGACACTGCTTTTCTTACTGGATAGATATTGAAAAAACTGGATTTACTGAATTAGTGGTTTTGAATTCTAACTCTGAAGCCTACTGTGTTTATATTCAGGCAAGTTTTTTAAAAATTGTTGAGCCTCAATGGCTTCAACTGAAAACTATAAGGTCTCAGATATATTCACAGATATTTATTGCTGTAAGTAAATTAAAAATTAATAGCAAGATGTTCAATGCAAGATTCAAAATAGAAATGATTAGGTAATGACCCTGAATTTCAGTCCACATTCCTGGTGGACTCTCTTAGCTTGCCATTTAAAAACAAAAGTGTGTTTTTTATCTTACTTGACTACTATTATGTTGAGGTATCCAGTTACCCATATTTTCCTGCAGAGCCTGCCAAGGTCCTGACATCCTCAAAGCCTGCTATAGTTTTAATGTCTCCTGCAAAACTCATGTTGAAATATAATTACCAGTGTAATGGTGTTGAGAGGAAAGACCTTCAAGAGGTGATGAGGTCCTGAGGGCTGTGCCCTCATGAATGGATTAGCGCTGTTATCTCAGAAGTGGGTTATTTTTTACAGCAGTTGGCCCTTGATTAAAAAATAAGTCTGACCTCCAGCTTTTTTTTCTGTCTCTGGTGCTTGTTCCTGCTCTTCTGCCATAAAATAATGCAAAAAGAAGGCCCTCACCAGATGCTGGTGCCATATTCTTGGACTTCCTAGCCTTAAGAACAGGAAGCCAAATAAACTTATTTTCACTATAAATTACCCAATCTGAAGTATTATGTTATAGCAGAAGAAAACAGCCTAAGACAGGGCCTTAACCTCTATTTTTCCTGGCCCCACTCACAGATCCAGCCTTACACAGAGTGTGGTCAGCCACTCACCAGTTAGCACCACAGTATGTGAGTCCCTATGAAGCAGTGAATCTATTGAGCTAACCCCAATGTCAGTCATACAGTTGAAGTCAGAATTCATAACTATATGGAATAAATAATGTTATTCTAGTTTCACTGAAACAAACCAATGAGGAAGCACTGGGGAGGTATATGCTTGGCATGAAAAGAATGTGAGAACTACAGGAGACAATCTATAGTGTCTGAGGGAAATAGACACTTCTATTGTGATTGGATTGAGTCAGAGGTTAATGCTAGTGAAATAACTTAAAATGATAAAATGCAATTAGTTCTAAATTTCCAGGTCACTAAAAACTTTGAATGAGGGAAGAATTACAAATGTCAGAGATAAAAGAGAGCCTAAATTCACAAATACACACTTCCATTTTTTTTTTCCTCATGGTCTTATTGTACTTATCAACACAAACCACACAGTGGTGCCATCTCAGTCTTTTATCCAGCTGCCAGCGTGCAGCTGATCCTTGCTTAAATTATCATGGACTGCTAAAAATTATTAAGGAAATCTAGATCATTCAGGTATGTGACCTGCTTGGTGTGAAACAAACTACAGTGAAAAAAGAATCTTACAATGTTAAAGGTCGCAAAATGCCTTTTTTATGTTCTCTACATCCTTTAGGGCCATACTTTATTTGAAGTAAAATAAAAACAGAAGACTTGGGATGATACCTCATTTAACTCAGCCAAATTTGACACCTGTTTTATTAAATGTGTACTATTTGGCAGGAATTAGAGTAAGAATCTTAATAAGCTCTAGGTAATGTCAAACTATTCAGAAAAAGATAAAAACTTGTATTGTGATTGATACTATAATTTTGGTGTTCTCAGACTGCTTTGAAGGAAAGAAGGGTCATTAAACATTCTGAAAATAGGCAAAAAGAGGCTCATAAAAATGGGATATGTGAAACAGAATACAAAATTGTTGATGAATTTGGCTCACAGGGTGTGGTAAACAGAATAAAATTCCCATCCCCTGAAATATACCCATATCTCTAGAATCTGGGAATGTAATATTATGTGGCAAAAAGGAGTTTGCCGATGTGATTAAGTATCTTGATCTGTGTTGGCCTACTGTAATCACAATTGTCTTTGCAAGAGAAACCCATCAGAAATCAACCTCAGAAGATGAGGCAATGTGATGATGAAAGTGGATGTCAGAGTGATGCTCTCTGAAGGTGGAGAAAGGGGCTACAGGCCCAGGAAACAGGCAGCTTCACTAGAAGATCATAGAAGTCAAGAAAATCCATTCTCCCCTCAGGGCCTTCAGAAAACAACAACAACAACAAACTAGCAATGATAACACCTTGACTTTCTGCTGGCAAAACTTATTTTAGATATTTTAGATTACTGACCTCCAGAATTAAAAAATAATAAATCAATTCATTGTATTAGTCAGGGTTCTCTAGAGGTACACAACTAATAGGATAGATGTATATATAAAAGGGAGTTTATTAAAGAGAATTGACTCCATAATCACAAGATGAAGTCCCACCATAGGCTGTCTGCCAGCTGAGAAGCAAGGAAGCCAGCTGAGTCCCAAAACCTCAAAAGTAGGGAAGCTGACAATGTAGCCTTCAGTCTACGACCAAAGGCCCCAGAGCCCCTGGCAAACCACTGGTGTAAGTCCAAAGCCCAAAAGGTAAAGAACTTGGAGTTGATGTTCAAGGACAGAAAGCATCCAGCACAGCAGGGAGAAAGATGTAGGCTGGAACACTAAGCCAGTCTAGTCCTTCCGTGTTCTGCTTGCTTTTAACCTGGCCACACTGGCAGCTGAATAGACGGTGCCCACCCAGATTGAGGGTGGATGTGCCTTTCCCAGTCCACTGACTCAAATATTAATCTCCTTTGTCAACACCCTCACAGACACACCCAGGAACAATATTTTGTAACCTTCAATCCAACCAAACTGACACTCAATATTAACCATCACAATCATGTTCTGTTAAGCTACTAAGTACGTAGTAATTTGTTACTGCAACTAAAAGAAACTAATGTAAAGTATGGGATGACAACTCACTCTAAGGAGAGTTTTCCAGTAGTTTAATGCAGGTATAATTGGATATGGTCAGAGAGAACATTATTTATTGAACCTATGTTTGTTATCTCATTATACTAAAAAATCCCACTCCAGGTTGTTTAAAGACATTTCTGTTCAGCAATTTTCTTCTTACAAGATTTTCCTTTATATGTATCATAGAAAACACAACTTTGCCCTTTACCATGCCTCTTCATTTTATTTGGAGGGAAAATTATGTTGCAAAATGACAATAGCTAGAGTGTGAAAAAAATTGTTTCTTTTTTTTTTATTTTTATTTTTAGTGCTTCCAATTCATCTTTTAAAGTATGAATGAATCCACCTCTCGGGGGAAAAAAATGTAAGAATTAAAGAATGACTTAAATTTCAGCTTTTTCAATTTTGCAAACATCTCATAACCAGTTTTTAAAATAAAATTTTGTGAATACCCTAATAATTAATAGGTTCTTATCTTACCCTTTCAACCAAATCTACCCACAATCCTTCATCGAGTCCATTCCTTCTGGGAAATCATCATTCACAGATAAGGCAATTGACCTTTTGCATCATGGCCTGTCCAGCAGAGTCGATAGTCTGGGCTTCTTGAAACAAATTTTTGTTTTATTGTCCCTCAATTAAAATGTACAGAAGGGCAGTTATCTTCAGTGCACAAAAGTGTGTATGCAAAGGAGGGAAAGACATCATATTTGCATGAGGGCTTATCTTTTCCTAATCATGCACCTAAATGTTCTTTGCCAAGAAAGGTCTTATTGCGGGCGAGGACAATTTATAACATTACATTCAAAATTATATTCGTCTTAACCTGACTTTGTAGCTCATTTATAAATCAAGCCTAAGCTCATTCTGAAAGGGAAAACAGTCAAGGTGAGAGGTTCTGAAAATAAATGTGAATGCTGCCTTTTTTTTATCCTCTGGCCTTTCCTAAAGTTGAGATGCTAGTTTCAAGGTTTTTATTACACTACTCATCATCAGAAAGTTCTGTGTGCTAAATTATTCTATGAAAGTCCCTCAGTCATACCTCTGTATAATATGTCATTTTGATAGCCTTTCATAGATTTCAATCAAGTTTTTACATTTGCCTTTCATTTATTTTATTTTGGAAAAGGGAAGAGAGAACGTAAGAATTGCCAAATACAAAATAAAATTATTGAGAACACTTCAAAGCACTCCTAAGTATCTTTTACAAAATAAATACACATGTACATTTATTACAAATACTGCTGGAAGGGAAATGAATGCCAGGTTACCTTAGTATTCCCTGACTTATTCTTCAGTGCATAACTAAGAGGACAGAAAGGAAAATAACAGGGTTATGGTGCATCAGCCATAGTGCAGCCAACCAACTGTCCACTACTTTAAAATGTGATTGTACTTAACCCTTTTAAGAATTCTGTGAAATCTCTTGCGTTGTTATTCATAGTTACAGATCCTTACACTGAGTCTATTTATTAATCTGTATTTCTAAACCTGTCCAATTCTATAATGTAGTCCTGTCCCGTTGTCTGTAGGTTGTATCCTATCCAGAAATCCCATAGCAATCCTGGAAGCATAAAGAGTCCATAAAAATCTCAACTTTCTTATTATCAGAATCCAAACCACATTTCCCCTATTGGCATCCAGGATTCAAACTTCATCACTGGGACTCTGTGGGGCCTACATAGAAGGAGTATTTTAATATGAAGACCAGAGGGGACACCAAACCCAGAGTGATAAGCAATGACAAGAACCAAACTGGAATTCAAAGTCAAGAAAAAAGCCAAATGGGAATCCAAGGGTCGTCCTTAAACCAGAGTTTTTAGAGGTAGATTTTAAAGCTGGGAGCTCAGAAGTAGAAAATCAGTAACAAAAGAAATCTGAGTAAGCAAGTAAGCCAGAGTGATTGCATAAGCACCTTGAGCTGGTATTTAAATCTTAATTTTATCTTCCATTTGGAGGACATAGCTTTCTCAATTTGGATGACTCCAAACCTGAATAGAGACTTAGAGCCTTTCAGCTAAATATGGTGAGTACTAGGTCTCTAGCATGCACGCAAAACTCTAGATTCCTCTCTCACTCTCGTGGTGATATAGCGACTCTAATTACTGGAATCCTGCCTCCATTTTCAGATGGTTGCTTAGCTCCCAAAATGATACAGAGGCCTGTCTCTGAAGCTCTGTCTCTACGTTAGGACTCTGTTTTATTTGTCGGATTTGTGAAATGGAGGACTGCAATTGACCACTGCGTTTCATATTTATGTTACTTAGCCCAGCCAGATTTTAAAATTTTGATTTAGGTTCAACATTTAGACACTTGACATTTAAATAAATTTACATATTTATTTTAATCCAAGTAAGGCTACTCCATTTTGACCAATCACGTATTTCATTTTTTTAAATTTATACATAATTGTTATATAAATATCTTGAAACATGTCTAAGATTTTGCTGTACCAGTCCACTTCTTATAAGAGTGCAATTGGCTATGGCTGAATTCTTGCTGACCTCTTCACATATGGTACTTTTCATTACATCATTGTCCTCATCTGTATTAGTCTGTTCTCACACTATTATAAAGAACTACCTAAGAGTGGGTAATTTACAAGGAAAAGAGGTTTAGTTGACTCACAGTTTCATGGGCTTAACAGGAAGCATAGCTGGAGGTCTCAGGAAACCTACAATCATGGCAAAGGCGAAGGGGAAGCAAGCATGTCCCACCATGGTAAAGCAGGAGATAGAGAGAGACAGGGGGAGGTGTCATACATTTTTCAACCATCAGATCTCACGGGAACTCACTCACTGTCATGAGAACAAGGGGGAATTTCATCCCCGTGATCCAATCACTTCCCACCATGCCCCTTCTCAGACACATAGGGATTACAATTTGAAATGAGATTTGGGTGGGGACATAGAAACAAACCATATTATTGCCAATCCTTTTGCAACAACTGATTTGAGTCACTCATTTACCTTATTTACCTGAACCCTGTAGGCATTTTATCTATTGACCCCATTTTCAGAAATGTGCGAGGTCTCTGGCTTTTGAACCCATAGACCACCTGGAGCCACTCTTCTGCCACTCACTTGAATTTGAACATTGTTTGTGTTATGCAAATGTCTATTGCTCTATCCCACCTAGTAGACTGGGATTGATTTTATAAAATATAATCTGAAAGATGCCAGATTCACTGTACCAAATAAGGTTACCAACACCCTCCAGGATTGTCATTAAACCTCTCATCCAGACCATTTACTCCTTTGAATGCATTTCTTGTCCTTGGACACTGCCTTACTCTGTCATCCTCATAAGCCAGTGTAAAATCCCACTACAGTCTTCAGGATCCTTCTCTACTGTCCTTCTACCCATAATCTTTGGAATCTATTCTTCCTGTATATCACAGAAAAAAAAATCCTGCACAGACAAAATTATCTGAGTTTGAAGCAGGTGCTGCAATTACCACTTCACTGATCTCAGGTTTAGTTAAATTCCTTTGATTGGCATACAGGTGGTCCATTTCACTGTTCACTTCCCCAACTCTACCTCTTACTAAATATAGACACTCAAACACAGAAGCTAATCCCCAAATGCAGAGCAATCATTTACCTGATAAATGCATTGAATTAAAGCTGTTCCACCTTGTTCAACAAATATTAACTGTCTAGTATAAACAAAGTATTATTGGAGGCATATTCATAAATGATATCTTTATCTCTCACAATAGCTCATGCCAATTCCTCCTTACATCTTCCTGATTATACAGATGTTGACTTTCTCTTACATAATAGAAAAAGGAAGAATGTGTTTGACACTGGTGATAAACTGGAGTGTTTCTTGGTTCTCTGTTATCATTTTACTAATAAATAAACAAATACAGCAGCCAAGGTATGAGACAGGTATAGTAACTGAAAACTCAGAGGCTTCAAGAATGAGGGTATGGGTCGCCCCACCAGGTGTGTCACTTAGAGCAGCAGAGTTGCTCATTGAATGAGTAAAATACATGGCAGAGGAAGTGGAGGATGAATCAGTTATATCCTTGAGATCAACTACAACATCGAGAGTTATGATTTGTCCTACCATCCCTTTCCTTATAAGTTTACGTGGAAAGATTAATCAGAACCCTGGAGGAGCTGTCTCCTGATGGGAAATTTTACTATGAATGACATGAGGTGTAGACTGTTAATGGATACTTTGGAATAATACCTAGATCCTGTCTTCACAAACAACACATCCATCCTGTGGCTGTTGGGAAGATGGGTTACTAGTAGATTATAGCAATTTCCTCACTGTTGATTACTTCTGACCCCAAGGTCACATACTTCCTAGGCAGCATCTGGCCAATGGTTGGCAAATATCCAGCTTCACTGATTCTATTTAAGACAACTATTATAGGGTTTCCTGGCAGAATCTGATGAGGCCTCAGTTGAAGCTGCATTGAAGGTAACATTTCCACCTGCCAGCGGTCTGCCTTCCTTAACTTCCTTACAAAGTTTGTCCCAAGAGCATTTTTCTCCTGCCTGCAAGTTCCCCTCTGCACTGCATGAGACTCTGTCTCAGACTCTGTTTCCAGAGAACTAAAGCTAAGTCAATTGACTATGAGAATATACAGAATAAGAAGACATATATTCATTTTCCCTTTATGTATTTCAAATCACAATTTTAAATTAATATTTTATAAAACCTTAATTTTTATATATTGTCAAAAAAGAAAAAAGTTTTTATTATTTTTCAATTCTTTCTCCACTAAGTAGCTCATTAATCAAGTGTCCTCTAGAACTGTCTGGAATCTCTTTATAATTCTGGGAAGTCAATGAGTAATAACTGTTTCCAAGATTATCACATGATTGTCCATATTGGAAAGTAAAGAAAAATACAAAAAAAAAAATAGTAAATTTCATGGGGTTTGAACATTGTGGAATGTTACAGATTTGTTCATAAATAAACATGTTTTATAGCTTATGTCCATTAGTAATTAAGAGACTGGGGATGTTTTTAGTAGTTTAAACTCTGTTCTACACATGCTCCTACATAAGTTCACTTTCCTCAAATAAGAATTGCTTTCTCTTCTTTTGCAGTCAGATTTCACTGAAGTCAGTAAGAAAGCTTTAGCCTGGAAATCAGAAAACTTGGTTTGAATCTCAGCTTTATTGATTCATAACTCAGGCAAATATGTATTTCTTCAAACCTCCAAGTTTGTAAGATTGGCATCATGATCTCTACTTTTCAAGGTTACTGTCAAATTAAAAGAGTTTCTAATATAAACCTGACATATAGTAGGAACTCAATAAATATTAGTTTACTTCTTGCTTTTCTTTTCTTTTCTTTTTTTTTTTTTAAGTTATACTTTAAGTTCTGAGATACTTGGGCAGAACGTGCAGGTTTGTTACATAGGTATACAAGCACCATGGTGGTTTGCTGCACCCCTCAACCCATCATCTACATTAGGTATTTCTCCTAATGATATTCCTCCCCTAGCCCCCCATCTCCCCCAACAGGTCCCAGTGTGTGATCTTCTCCTTTCTGTGTTCCTGTGTTCTCATTGTTCAACTACTTATGAGCAAGAACATGTGGTGTTTGGTTTTCTGTTCTTGTGTTAGTTTGCTGAGAATGATGGTTTCCAGCTTCATCTATGTCTCTGCAAATGACATGAACTCATTACTTTTTATGGCTGCATAGTATTCCATGGTGTATATGTACTACATTTTCTTTACTTCTTGCTTTCTAAATACTTTCCAAAGTGTTGAATTAAAGGCTGCCAACAAGAAGAATGAAGGCACTCAGTTTTTGTGGACATCTATAGCATACATAAATGCTGTTAATAACAGTATATGTGGAGTCTGTTTGCTCTATAAAGAACAAGAAAAATATTTATGAACAATATAATTATGAATATTTATAAAGAACAGAAAAATGGTCATCTGTCATTCTTTAGATCATTCATTCTTGATGGGAACAATATCACCCCTAAGGGAATGAAACTGATTCCTAGAAGGCAGAAATCCTAGATACTACAATGATCTCTGAATGTCAAAATCTCTGCAAAATCTTATTTCTTAGAATTTAATTTCTCTCATTAAGAATAACATAAATTTAATTTTTTTGTTTCCCCTTCAGCCGGGCAATGCTAAAAAAAGAAATAAAGTTGAAAAGCACTGCTCTACACCATAGACATGTTTTGTGCAGATAATTGCACAGATTAATCATTAATAAATATCTCCTCTATTGAGTCCAAAAATTATATTTAGCATATAGTAAGTCATTAACAATTGTTAGTAGAATTGAATAGAAACTGTAATATTCAAATTAAAGTGCCATATTGCATTACATAGCGTATTTTTCTACTTCTTAAAGACAGTAGTATTCATGTTCTTTTGTTCAGTATGAATATGTTTATTTTTTCTCCTCAGTAGAGTAAATCAAATAATAAAATATTAGAATATAAAAGAATTTTGATAGTGTTCTACAATAAAAAGCAGGCAACATGATTATTACCATGGGCTCATCATAATGATCATATGAACCACAGTGAACAATATGCCACTATTGTATAGTGAACTACAGTAACCAGACATGACCTAGAGTTTCACGTAATTCATAATATTTTCTTGATGTTTACTTAAGTTTAATCAAAGCTGGGATGTCAGAATATGGAGTAAAGAGATTGAAGTCTGTTTCTCCTCAGTTATTCCAAAATAAGTATAATTAAAAATTGTTATTGAGAGAAAATCTATAGTTTTTTTTTTTAACCTGCTTTTTATTTTATGCTTGGAAGAACCTTTCAAGGTAAGCATTACTTTGACTTCTTTCTTAATTGGTGAAGAATGCAAGTCTCAGAGATGTTCAGTAATTCACCTGAGGCAGTGTGTGAAAGTTGATGTTGGAATCTTGATCTGCTGCATTCCAAATCTTCTAGTGTTTCTACAACACATTTTCTCATAGAGTGTGATTTATCAGTCACTGTCTAAACTCTTGAAAAGATCATTATGTCCTTAAGAAAAACTGCAGTTTCATCCCTGTCTTAGTCTACACATTTTCATTTCACCACTTTTGATCGACTGACTCCAACAAACATCCACTACTGATCAATTTCAACAAACCTCTGAGTTGCTGCTTATCTGTAATTCTGCCCCCAATCAGCTAGTTTACAAAAAAAAGACTAGATGGGTAAACTAACTATATAAAATTCAGTGTTAAAATAATTGAGTCCCAGAGAGATTAAAGAAGTACCCCCTGGTCACATACAGAAAACCAAGATACAGTTTCGATGGCTACTGAATCTTCCTTCTCTCCTGCTCCCCTATTGGGGTGACTCTTCTGGGCTCATCCATCCTGCTTACAGGATCACTGTCCCTCTACCACCCTTCTCATCCTTTATTCATGGTCCCCCTGTCTTTTTAATTATGCTCTTAATTTTCTTTAGTAATGGTCTATACATTAAATATTAAAATAAATAAATTGTATAATACTTTTCAAATATGAAGTTGTTCAAAGTACATAAATGATCATACATATATATTTTTCTACTTCTTTCCAATCCTTTTGTATACTTGTAAATGTTATATAATTTTTAAAAGTACATTGTAGTGTGGATTTTGTTACTAATAGTAAAGAATCTTTTAGCATTATCGATAATGATTTGGGTTAAACTCAGAGCCATCTTCAGAGAAATGATGCAGAATTCTTCCACATACACTCAAAGGAGATGGAAGCACATTGTAAAATAAATATATGTCACAGTCAAGAACTAGAAAAAAAAACACACTATTTAAAGATAAAATGGGCTACATATTATAATTGGACATGATGGCTCATGCATGTAATTCTAGCATTTTGGGAGGCCGAGGCAGGCAGATCACCTGAGGTCAGGAGTTCAAGACTAGCTAGACCAACATAGTGAAACCCCTTCTCTACTAAAAATGCAAAAATTAGCTGGAAATGGTGGCAGGAGCCTGTAATCCTAGCTACTTGGGAGGCTAAGGCTGGAGAATCGCTTGAACCTGGGAGGTAGAGGTTGCGGTGAGCCAAGGTGTACCACTGGACTCCAGCCTGGGCAACAAGAGTGAAACTTCGTCTCAAAACAAACAGAGCTATATATTGAGATACCGTCAACAAGGAAGGTGTTTATGTATTTATTTGAAAAACAGTCTTTGAAATCTTAGTACATGTCTTTAGTGAAAGAAAAATAAAGGTAAATAGGAGACAGGATTTACTATCTCAAGGAGCTCAGTGTCACGTGGAAGAGATAAACAGGTAAATGGAGCATTTCTGTTTAATAGAGTCAGTGGTATGACAAAGAAAAGTGCAAGGTTTTAGTAACAGAGAGAGGACTATATGGCTTAGTGTAAAACTAATGGACTTAAAACCAATTGACTTGATATCTCTAAACAGTACTGGAACATTGAATATTTCGTTTGCTTGTGCCAGGAGACTCTTGCACAAAAATCCCTTTTGTAAGACTGAAATAAGCCTGTCATATATGTAATAATGTTTTCCTCTATTTTAGGGAAAATAACATATGTAAATAAAAATGGCTTCTAATATTTCTCAATAATTTGAACATAATACTAAATACCTGCATTATTAAAAAAAAAAAACTCAAAATTCAAACATGTCGTCAGCTTGTCATTCAGTATTTGTTTAACATGCCAAGTAAAACTGCATCCAATGAAGACTAACATTTGGATATCACCACTGCCTGCTCTATATTCTACAGAAATAGTGAGAAGAACTAGCCATCTCATCCTCCTTTTGAAGTAGTTACATATATAATGTCTAGTAAAATATTTGATGTCTATACTCCTTTCCCCAAAAAATTTATGTCCACCTATTCTTAGTCCTAGGAAAAAAATAATGTAGCTCATAAGCAGAATGTTGGAAGCACTGTGGTCATTTCTGAGGTTTGTTAACATTGATCTGTGTAGGAAACAAAGCAACAACATAATAATTATCTTACAAATCTCCTGGTTTCTTGGCGTTTTGACATTTTACTTTTAACTCTTCTCCCAGCCTATAGGAAAGCACTACTCATGAATTTTGGCAGTTAAGAAATGAGCTTTTCTGCAGTTTCCTCTTCTATAACATACATGATGTGCTGGATTTAGATTATCACTAAGTATCTTACCAGCTCTAGAATACTATAATTCTAATAAAATCATCTAACAGTGGGAGTTTCTCAAAAATGTGAAAAGAAAGTAGACTATGCATATATCTATATGACTCATCAAGTCAATTTTTGTTTTGGTTGCTATCACATTTATTATAATGGATAACCCAGAAGGACAACTGAATCGCTTTGTGTTTGCTTCTACACTATCCAACAAG
The DNA here is from genome assembly GCA_004027715.1 of Plecturocebus donacophilus. NCBI lineage: Eukaryota > Metazoa > Chordata > Mammalia > Primates > Pitheciidae > Plecturocebus > Plecturocebus donacophilus. The sequence continues at coordinate 25,710 of PVKP010017258.1, forward strand.
ATTATTTTTCTATGAAACTACATGTGATTTCTAATTCCCATGATAATTTTATTTCTAAAATCTTTCCACACTCCCCTCAGCCACTGTCATTTGTGATTCAATTACTGTACATCTCTCTCACGTATATTTTTGGATAAATTAAAGATAAAAACAACAATCCTATATTATTATGAGTGAAAAGTGTCAACACATTTTTTCATGTGGATCTCATATCCGTGATACAATATCATGCCTTTTTGCTATCAAAATGTCAGATGGTTGACAGTGAATGATATTAGCGTCGTGTTGTTTAATGAAGACATGGCCACTTTTGTGAAATTGAAAGAAGAAAATAGTGACCTTTTCATACTCATCACATGGGTATCATTCTCTATTCAAACTGCCATTAATTTCAGATCTTTGCTCCTCAAGTCAGGAAGGTGGAGAAAGATAACTGAGCATAATCCCACAATATAGTAAATATAGAATAGAGTTAGTTAAGGTAAATCTGGCTTCCAGTGGCTTCCCTGCTCCTGTAGGATCTACCCAAAGTACCATGAAAATAGCACCCAACAGAAAGGAGTGCTTGGCATCTCAATCCTATTACTATGATTTGAATATGTCCCATCCAAAATTCATGTCTTGCCAATATGATAGTATTAAGAGGTGGGAACTTTAAGAGGTGATTAGGACATGAAGGCTATTCCTTCATAAATGGAATTAAGATCCTTAAAAATATTCATGCAACATTTATCAAAATTTTTTTGTCCTTTTTTTTTTTTTCCTGCCTATGAAGATGTAACAAGAAGGCCTTTACCAGAAGCTGGTGTTTAGATCTTGGACTTTCCAGGCTTCAGGACTATGAGAAATAAATTTGTTATTTTTTTTTCCTAATACAGAGTCTTTCTTTGTCACCCAGGCTGGAGTACAGTGGCATGATCACAGTTCATTGCAAATTTGACTTCCCTGACTCAAGTGATCCTCCCATCTTGGCCTCCCAAGTAGTTGGGACCATAGGCACATGCCACCATATCCAGCTAATCTTTTGGTTTTTTTTTCAGAGAGACACAGTTTTGCTATGTTTTCAAGGTTGGCTGCTCTTTATAAATAGCTCAGTCTCAGGTATTTTGTTGTAGCAGCACAAATGGACTAAGGCATCTGCTAAAAGTTCCAAACTATTGGATTTTCCCTCTTGATAATACCAACTTGTACCCAAAGTTGCTTGTGCTCTGAATATTGTTAGCTTCATATTTCTTTGTGTTCACCTTACACTTGCACAATACTGTTCCTAGTTGCACCCACAGCCTCTTTCTTAGGTATGGTTTTGCTCTCCAATGCTTCTAGGTCATTGCCTCTGCTACATTTTTGCCCACTGTCCATCTCCGTCTTTAAAAGATGATGCCATAAGACTCTACTCTTATCTTCACTATACAGGTGTGGTCATGTAAGAAGCTTACAGTCATTTCTTTCTTTCTGATAAAGACCATGGCTACTGGCTCCATAATCTTCTTCCCCACTACATTCTTATAACAAATCACAGAGATGTCAATACATAAATAGATAAATCATACACCACTTGGCCTCTCAATTCTTTATCTTTCCATTCCTCAAGTTATTTTCCTTTATGCCTCCTCAGCCTCTTGCTGCCATCATCACACAACTGGACCCCATACCACTAGAAAGGCTACTATTCTCATGCCATAATTGCATGGCTTCAACTGGATTATCACAGCTTCCTTGTTGCACAATGTCTGTCACAACAACTCTTCACTTTCACATCATCGAAATGCATCAACTCCAATAGTTTCTTTTTAGTATCAAACAATTTTTCTTTCCCTCCAGAACCAGCAAAAATTCCATTGTAATTCACTCTTGGAAATATCTTCTGTTTCATTTCTCTCTTTTTCCCTTAGAAATTAAACGAGCTAACTTTCTTTGGCCAAGACTTCTTACCAGATCAAACCTTGACTATTTTTTTATTATCCTCAGATGGTAAATTTTAAATAATCTTTGTTGACTGCATCACCTTGGAGTCCATTTTTAACCCATATGTTTCAATGCCTTGAACTGAAAAACCGGGAATCATACTCTTTTTTGATATTATATAAAAATTAGATGGTTAAATAGGAAATAAATGGCATACTAATATACATATTAATTTTTGACTTAAGTACAAGAAGTACCAATTAAGAGTATCAAATTTTTAGGTGTCTTTGTAACTGTGTTTCTGGATTTTGTTTTGTTTTGATTTGGGTTTAAGTTTATTCCTAATTATTTTCCTTTTGTACTAAAATACTAAGGCTTGAGACTTATTGTATAATGAGATGATTAATTTTATGTGTTAACTTAGTAATGGTGTTCAGTAGTTTGCTCGAACAGCAGCTTTGAAAATGTTGTGATGGTTTTAACCAATAAACTGAACATTAAAATCAATAGACTTTTTGTAAAAACAAGTTTACTGTTTATAATGTGGGTGAACCTTAGATGATCAGTCAGAAGCCTTAAAAGAAAAGACTAAAGTTTCCTGAAGAAGGAATTTAACTTGAAGAAGGCTACAACATAGAAATCCTGTCTGGGTTTTCAGTCTTCTGTTCCACTATGTGAGTTTTGAACTTGTCTGTTTCCCAAATCACATGAGCCAATTTCTTAAAATACATTTATTCTTTGCTACCTCTTTTTATCTCACTGTTTGCATCTCTCTCTGTATTTCTCTTTTTATTTCTCTCTCTGTTGCTGTAGAGAACCCTGATTAACCCACAAAGGCAAAAAGTAAGAATTTTTGAGAGTCTATCTTGTCTGGATACAAATACTGGTAGAGGAAACAGAGTACACAGATGGTATCTGACTTAAGATGGCCTGACTTACAAGTTTTCTGCTTTATACTGGTATACTGGTGCAAAAGCAGCACGCATTCCGTATACTCCTCAACTTATGATGAGATTTTGCCTAGATAAATGCATCATAAGTTAAAGTATCACAAGTTGAAGTGAACTTTTGATTTAACAATATTTTTAACTTATGATGTGTTTACTGGGATGTAACTCCTTTGTAAATCGAGAAGCATTTGCATTCTGAAGTCATTCTGGTATAGTTTCAGCTTTCTGATATTCCCAGTTTAGTAATGAGATGGCATTCTGTAAGTAAACTCAGCCTTGAAAATCTTAGAAACACAAGAATTGGAGAAAGAAGGAAGGGACTGACAAAGAAGTAAGTGTCAAAATGCATAATTTAGCTAAATAAATATATAAATCATGTAAAAATTCCTATAAAAATTATAGTGGATGTACCTAGCATTTTTAACAAAAATATTCTTGGAAAGATGGGACTTGATTTAGTCATTTGTACATATCCTATCAGTTGTGTAATCACTCTCGTTTTAAGACAGCACCAAACTATCCAGAAATCAGATTAATTTGATAATTAAGAACAGTGATAAAGTTTTCTTTAGTAATACATTGTCACAGCTTTTCTATTTGCTTTTCTATAATAGTTCATTAAAATTTATATTACATTCTCTGATCTACTAATTTCAGAGTCATATTTATATATTTATTATGTTGAAGAAAAATTTCACTTCTTTTGAAGTTGTTTAATAACTTTTACCAGATGATATTGTACTGTTTCAAGTAATAATGAGGCAAATAATATTGAGTTCTGAGTTTAGGGGATTGAGGAGACATTGAATAGCATGTACAAAAATAAAATTTTCTCATTGAAAAAATTGATCAACATTTAAAATGAATAGACCCTCTCAGTTGCCCTGGAATTGAAATTTTTTTTTTTCTACTGAGTAGCCAGTAGAGCAAAGTTTATAAATAAGATTTTTTTCTTTTTTAAGAAATGGCAAAATGACATACTAAAATATTAACAATATATAAATATTGCATAGCTTCACTTCTAAATGTATTTACCTGGTGATATTATACTATAGCTGAATATTTACATTGAAATCTTTTCTCTCAAACTCCATTAACAAAAATTGCTCCTCTGACTACTTTATGGAACTCTTGTGAGGATAAAACCGAGATTATAGATGTCAAAGCATTAGGTAAGTTGTGAAATTTAGATATTGGCAGTAAAATAAAAAGAGAGAAAAAATATTAACAGATAAACGCATCCCAACAAACATTTTAAAGAAGATATATGCAGCACATTTACAGGATAAAAGTGGTAAAATTCTCTTGAGTACATCAGGTGTGGAAGAGAGAATATAGGGAACATGTTCCTCATAATCTCTGCTGAAGTGTCTAAGTTAGCCCAGCTATGCTGGAGGCATATGATTACACTTAGGCTTATGTTATGATTCAGTCATTGCATTGCTTACCACCTACGCAGGGACACAGTCACTCCTTTGCAGAAGGGGTCATACACAAATTTGTTCATTTTGGTATTGTTGGTAAGCATGCAAAAAATAGAAACAATTTACCCAAAGGCTGTAGATTATTGTCCTTATATGCCAAGCAAATCTCTAAAAAATTTTCACTAATTCAGTATGAAAAATGAAGACACACCAAAAGACAATTCCTTTCCCTTCTCTTTACCATGTTACAACTACCCTATTAAAGATGAAAAATCAAGCATACTCAATTAATAATACCAATGGAGTTTAAATTAGGATCTTTTATATAAAGCAAAAATCTTGAGAAGCCTTTGAATAAAAACATGCAGATACATGTTTTAAGACTGAAGTTTCAATAACAAATGCAGTATCAACAATTCTATCTTGTGGTTTCAAAATATCAAAACACAAACCTGCCTGTTGTAAAATTCTGAAAACAAAACATGAAGATATTTCATCAATAAAGAGTTAAATTGTGGCATATAAAAAGAATATAATAAAGCACTTACAAATGACAAGATGGATCTACATATACAGACATGCTAAATCTCTAAACATATTTTTGAGAAGAAAATAAAACATAATAAACTTGTCCAATGATAAATATGTATAATTTATATAATTTATGTAAAAATTACAAAAATGAAACACACACTTTTCTTGTGTGTTTGTGCTTGTGTTCAGTCATGTGTCTGAAAAAATGATGTGCAATTGTAGTAATAGGGGTTATCTTTGAGGTTAGGGACTGTATTTTTTAATGTGCATCTTGGTATCTGAAAGAGGTCTCTGTCCACATCACTGTTACAGCTTGCGTTTTTTGGAACATACTAAGACCCAGTAACTCCCCACATCTGAGAAAGCTGATGACAAGGCTCAGGTGATCCCTCCTGTGGCACACATAAGTAGTTTAAGCTATAAGGGAAAACCTCTATTCCAGCTACACCCACTAACCACCATAAAACCCTAACTCGGCCTGCTTATCTTGCTTGCTTAAGCCATTTTGGATTCTGCTCTGCTCTTCCTAGAATGCTTCGTTATCATTAACCTCTTCACACCTTCTCAGGTGCATGAGTGCTATTATTGGTCTCAAAATCCAAACTAAATGTGGTAAGTGGTGGGGGGTGTCCTCTTTCTTCTACAGTGTGACTACAACAATCTAATGAAAACATTGACAAAAATATTTGAAACAGGCACTTCACAAAAAAAATGGTCAATAAACACATGTAAAGGTTTTCAACATCCTGAGTTATCAGGGAAATTTATATTTAAAAGCACTATATGATAGCCCTGCATACCCACTAGAATAGCTAAAATTAAAAAAAAAATAGTAAAACTTCAGGAGGCAGTAGAACAACTAAAACACTCATATATTCATGATAGGAGTTAAAATGTTATTACTACTTTGGAAATCTGTTATGTAATTTCATATAAAGTTTGTCATATATATGTTCTATGACCAGAAAAGCTATGAAGTATTTACAGAAGAGAATTGAAAACATAATATCACAAAAATATTTGTACATGAATATTTTACAGCTGCTTTATTCATAACAGCCCCAAATTTGAAATCACCCAATTTGTTTGCCTATAGGAAAATATATCAATTGCTTTATAGTAATGCAATTAGATACTATTCATCAGTAAGTATGAGAAACTGTTAAAACATGCAACAATAGAGATGAATCTCAAAAACATTATGTAAAATAAAAGAAGTAAGACAAAAACAAGTATGAAAATCCACTTCTCAGCTTATCTACCACAAAAAAAACAGAGCAACCCCAGCTACTGCCCTTTTGGGTCCGTATCACGTTCATTTGTACCAACACAATGAATGCTTCCATGGACTGCTCCCAGCCCTGACGCATGGTAGGGTACTCATGCTGACCCATTCATGCAAGGCACAGGACTCCTCTAATGAGTCACTTTGTCTTGGGGAAATTTAATGTGCCTAGCTCTATTTTTTTCTTTTTAATTTTTGCAAACATACTGTTGTAGGAGATTCTTTCTATCCAGTGTCTCTTATTTTCTCTTCCTCTCCAAAATTGTCAAACCTACATTACAGTATGAAGGCTTTCCATGTCGTCTCTGCATCATTTTCAATAAATTGTTTGTCATGTGTTAGAATGGCTATTATCAAAAAGACGGAAGTGATAGAGAGGATAAGTAGAAGAGGGAACACATGAACATTGTTGGTGGAAATATAAATTAGCACAGCCATTATGGGGAAATGGAATGGAGCTTCCTCTAAAAGTTAGAAATGGGGCTGACATATGATCCAGTAATCCGCCTCTGGGTCTATATCCAAAGGAAATAAAGTAAATATGTTGAAGAGATATCTGCACTGTCGTGTTTATTTGGAAACAAAGTCAATATGTTGAAGGGATGTCTGCACTGTCATGTTTATAGCAGCGCTACCCACAATAACCAAGATATGGAATCAACCTGTGTATCAACAGATGAATGGACTAAAACAATGAGGTACATATACAAAATAGAGCACTATTCAGCCTTAAAAAAGAAAATTCTGTAATTTGTGACAAGATGAATCGTGAATGAGTCTGGAAAGCATTTTGGATTTCCTAGAACACAAAATACCAACTAGTTATCATATCTATCTATCTAAGACTTTGGATTTTATCAAAAGTAAAAATTTCTGCTCATAAACAACTCTGTGAAAATAAAAATACAAATGAAAGAGTAGGATAATGTACACAAAATACCTATATCTGATTTTAAAAATCTCATACCCCAAATATATAAAGGATTACTATAGATAATTATACAAATATAAACAAACCATTTAAGTAAGGTAATAATCAAACTTCACAAAGTTCAAAAAAGAAAAACCATGAAAGTTACTAAACAAAAATTGACTCAACATCATTAATCTTCAGGAAATGGCAATTTAAAACAGTGAAGAGATAGCATTCCTTTTTTTAAATTTTTTATTGTACTTTAAGTTCCAGGGTACATGTGAGAAATGTGAAGGTTTGTTACATAGATATACATGTGCTCTGGTTGTTTGCTGCATCCATCCCCTCATCATCTACATTAGGTATTTCTCCTAATGTTATCCCTTCCCATTCCCCCCAACCCCTGCTATCCCTCCTCTATCCCCCACAATATCCCCAACAAGTCCTGATGTTTGATGCTCCCCTCCCTGTGTTCATGTGTTCTTGTTGTTCAACACCCACTTATGAATGAGAACATGTGGTGCTTGGTTTCCTCTTCTTGTATCAGTTTGCTCAGAATGAGGGTTTCCAGCTTCATCCACTTCCCTGCAAAGGACATGAATTCATCCTTTTTTATAGCTGCATAATATTCCATGGTGTATATGTGCCACATTTTCTTCATCCAGTCTATCATTGATGGACATTTGGGTTGGTTCCAAGTGTTTGCTATTGTAAACAGTGCTGCAATAAACATACATGTGCATGTGTTTTTATAATAGAATGTTTTATAATCTTTGGGTATATACCCAGTAACATAATTGCTAGGTCAAATGATATTTCTAGTTCTAGAACCTTGAGGAATCATCACACTGTCTTCCACAATGGTTGAACTAATTTACACTCCCACCAACAATGTAAAAGCATTTCTATTTCTCCACAACCTCTCCAGCATCTGTTGTCTTCAGATCTTTTAATGATCACCATTCTCACTGGTGTGAGATGGTATCTCAATGTGGTTTTGATTTGTATTTTTCTAATGACATGTGATCATGAGCTTTTGTTCATATGTTTGTTGGCTACATAAATGCCTTCTTTTGATAAATGTCTGTTCATATCCTTTGCCCACTTTTTGATAGGGTTGTTTGTTTTTTTCTTGTAAATTTGTTTAAGTTCTTTGCAGATTCTGGTTATTAGCCCTTTGTCAGATGGGGAGATCACAAAAATTTTTTCCCATTCTGTTGGTTGTCAGTTCACTCTAATGATAGTTTCTTTTTCTGTGCAGAAGCTCTTATGTTTAATTAGATCTCATTTGTCTATTTTGGCTTTTGCCACTGCTTTAGGTGTTTTAGTCATGAAGTCCTTGCCATGCCTATGTCCTGAATGGTATTGCCTAGGTTTTCTTCTAGGGTTTTTATGAAGATACCATTCTATACGCATCAAATGGTTAAAACTTTAAAAGCCAGAAACACCAAATGTGGGGAAGATGTGAAATAACTGAAACTCACACATTGCTGATGGGTGTTAAACATATAGCCATTTTGGGAAATGGTTTGGCAGTTTCTTTTTACATGATTTATATGTCTAGCCTATGATCCAGCAGTTTTACCTCAAGTGATTTACTTCTATCTCTTCACAAAATACAAACATATAATTTAGATAAGACTTAAACAAAATTTTCATGGAAGGTGTGTTAGTCCTTTATTCACACTGTTATAAAGATACTATCTGATACTTGGTAATTTATAAACAAAAGAGGTTTAATTGACTCACAGTTCCACATGGCTGGAGAGGCCTCAGGAACCTTACAATCATGGTGAAAGTCAAAGAGTAAACAAGGCACATTGTAATATCGTGCCAGGAAAGAGAGAACAGGGGAAACTACCACTTTTAAAACCATCAGATTTCATGAGAGCTCACTAACTATCATGAGAAAAGCATTGGGGAAACTGTCTCCATGATCCAGTCACCTTCCACTTGGTCCCTCCCTTGACACCCGGGGATTACAACTTGAGATGAGATTTGGGTGGGGACACAGAGCCAAATCGTATCAGAGAAATTATTCACAATTAGTGTAGACTGAAACAACCTAAATGCTTATCAATATAATACATAAACTAATTGTAACACATGTATATAATGATATGTTACTCAGCATTTCTAAAGAGTAAACTAATGATGAAAGCAACAAGATAAATGTTCTCAAAAATATTGCTAAATTTAAAAAGCCAGGCAAAAAAAGTATATATATACATATATATACTTCATGATATATTTCATATATGTATGTATATATACATCAGAATTCATGATATATACATATATATGTATGTATAGTATACATATGTATATATACACATACATACATATATACATATAATATATATGTGTATATATATTTATTGAACAATTACATTCTTACAGAATCCAAGAATAGACCAAACTATTCTATGATGATCAAAAACAAGACAATAATTGCCTTGGGGTACAGGAGTACCTAATAAAAGAACAGGAGGAAACATGCTGAGATGACAGTTATATTTTTTATTTTAACTAGTGTGGTGGTTACATGAATATATACATTTGTCAATATTCATCAAAGTGTATACTTAACATCTGTGCATTTTCTTACATGTAAATTATAATTCAGTTATTGCCTCCAAACTAAGTATCAAAACAGAAGCTAGAAAATTGCATGTGTTAAATATGGTTACATTAATAGAAGAAAGAAGGAGAAAAATAAAGTACATAAAGATTTAAGATAAAGGAGAGAAAAAATGAAAACCAAGAGGTTTGATGGAAGGTGGAGGAAATTATGGAGTAAGAATCACATTATAATGAAGTTGAAAAGGATATTGGAAAAGAGAAATGAATACAAATGTTTAGATGACAAATGATAAATGAAAGTTTCAGCACAAAGGTTTGAAAGAAATGATAATTTTATTTACTGTCAACAGAGAACCGTGAATGCTAGAAGAAAATTAATGCCCTGCTGAGTGACCATTTGATCCCATTTATTGATCACAGCATGTATATTATTCTTTCCTCCTGGGACTTTTAAAAACCTGTTTACCTTCTATTTCTTACATAATCTGAGTCCAAAAGCACAAATACAAATGCATTACAGTGTAATTTAAACTATAGTTCTGCAAAGACTCCCAATACAGATAAAACATTTTTCCAGCCTTTAACTCTTATATAGATCTTAAATCTATTAAATAGAGGCAAGTAATACTTTATGTAGAAATGGAGAATGAAAAAGGTATGGGTGTTTATAGAATATTCTGCAAAAATAAGTTTTTTTAGGCAATTTACATGAGCTAACTCAAACTTTTGATGTTCATAAAAGTTTCTTGAAAGAAAAAGAAAAAAACCTCTCTATTGAACATATACAACTGATTGGAATCACTGACTCATAAGCAGAGATTATGAAATAGGCATTTTACAAGCTGGTTTGTAGCTTAAAATTGGCCGTGAGGGGAATATTTACACCATAATAATCAGTACACACTACAAATTGTGAATTTTTGTTTTCTCCTCAGAGAGCTGGTTTACCAAAACAGCACTGTTGATATTCTTATTCTTTGTAACAAATTAATTTTATTAAATTAATATGTGTCTTTCTACATTAAATTGTTCTCTCCATGGTAAATACAGACTATATTATATTTTATTTTGCATTTTATTTTGAGGCGTAGTGCATAACAATGAAAGCACAGGCTTAAATAGCACATTTGCTAGTTTACTGGTAAAGTGTTTTTTTTTTTTTTTTTGAGACTAAATCTCACTCTGTTGCCCTGGCTGGAGTGCAGTGGCATGATTTTGGCTCACTGCAACCTCTGCCTCCTGGATTCCAGTGATTCTCCTGCCTCAGACTCCTGAGTAGCTGGGATTATAGGCACATGCCACCACACCAGGCTAATTTTTGTATTTTTAGTAGAGATGGGGTTTCATGATACTGGTCTGGCTGGTCTCAAACTCCTGACATCATGATCCGCACACCTTGACCTTCCAAAGTACTGGGATTACAGGTGTGAGCCACCACCCCTGGCCTGGTAAAGATATTAAAGCACATGGGTTATGTAACTTATCAGAGTTCACTCAGCGAGGAAGTAATAGAACCATAAGGCAAATTTATCTTACTATAAAACTCCATTCTGCCCACTGACTACATGATCCTTCCAAAAAGGTAGCTGTCAACAAATAGTTTAAATAAACAGATTCAAGCATATTCTTCGATATAAGCATTTAAAACAAGTATTATGCCATCTGAATAGTTTCAAATCAATCCTGATGTAATATTAATGTCATTTTTATAATGAAGATATAAAATAGCTATTTACTATACCAATCAATAGCCATAAAGAGCTCCCATATAAATCAAATGATATTGAGATTTTATTTTTTAATAGCATAATGACTATCATGCTGGACTCTGGTCTCCAGTTGAATTTCAGTCCTAAGTGTGACTAATTCCTGGTTTACTAGCCTATCTCACATTGAAGCGGTTATTCCATTTCTCTAAGTCTCAGTTTTCTCTTCCTGAAATCTCTAATAACTAAATAAGAAAACTTCATAATGTACTTAGCCTGAATTAGAGAATGCAGAGTAAATAAATAGAAGTTATTTAAAAATAATAAATACATTTCAATTATGAATGCTTGTTTTAAAGTAATATGCATCCATATAACTTGAAAAAATTAACTTTTATATCTTAAATTAGAGGTAAAGTGAATTATCTCTGTGGAATTAAAAGGTTGCCATCTGATCTAAGGGACATGAATTTGGAGTGCACTTTGTTTTAATTAGCATGACTAAAGTCATTTTCACTAGAAAGTCATTTTCTATAGAAAATGATGTATAAAAAGAGAAAACAATATAGAAAAAGAGGTCTGCTTGGACCTTAATGAACAGGGATGTGCATATATGTATTTAGTACTTTGGTTTAGGTAGAATCTGCTAGATCCAAACATCACAGCAACCTCAGGGAGTACAGATGCAATTGTTCATCAAGACGAAATATCCCTTGAGACTATCATTTTGCACTAATTCTAAAATCAATAAATAGCTCTCTGATGATTCATTCGGTTTCCATGATATCTCTAAATAGGAATGCCTAATAGCTCTCCCTATAATGTTAGAATTTATCATAAATTAAAGTTTTCTTATATCAGTTTGTCAGTCTCTTCTGAATATGCGTAGTTCCTGACTGAATATACACTGACAAAATAGCGAATTTCTAGACCTACAAAGCAGAATTACATAATAGACGTTCATTCTGAGCAGTGCCCGCCTGATGCCCCCTTGCCCCAGGAACCAGCAAGATTTCCTCCTAGAAATTTCTATGTAGCCATACCTATATGCACAAAGACTTAGAAATGTGAAAGTTGTAGATACATATAGACAATGGTCATCTTTATCTCCTTTGGCTTCTCCATCATAAGTATGAAGAACATAGGAAAAAAGTACATTATTCCAAATTTGCATTTGAAAAAACTAAGTACCACAAAAAGGCAATGAGTTGCTCAAATTACACAGCTAGTAGGAGTCAAAGCCTTGACAGAAAACAAGGACTTTCTCCCCTGAGTTAAAGCTAAGCCTGCAACAGATTCTACCTCTACTGATGTCAATTAAGAACTAAAACAAAACAATGAATCTTTGTGCTAATGAAGTTTTCTAAGCAGAGACCTAGAGAGATAATTAATATATCATACTCCACTTTTTCAATGGACTGGGATATATCCAATAGGGCTGATATAGTTTGAATCTCTGTTCAAATCTCATGTTCAATTATAACCCCCAGTGTTGGAGGTAGGAACTGGTAGGAGGTGATTAAATCATGGGGGCAGTTTCTCATGGTTTAGTACAATCCTCCCTCCCCACCTTGGTAATATGTACTGAGTGAGTTATCATGAGACTGGTTGTTTAAAAGTGTGTAGCACCTCCTTACTCTCTCTGTTCTTCCTGCTCCAGTCATGTGAAGTGCTGGCTCTCCCTTTGCCTTCTGCCATAATTGTAGGTTTCCTGCAGCCTCCCTAAAAGCCAAGCAGATACTGCCATGCTTTCTGTACAGCCTGTGAAACCATGAATTAATTCAACCTCTTTTCTATGTAAATTATCCAGTCTCATGCATTTCCTTATAGCAATGTGAGAATGGATTAATACAAGGTTGATGAAAGCAAGCACACATTTTCCCCTTCTTTCTTAACATATTATTTTTATATAACTTTTACATTGCATCATATATCTGTAAAATAATTGATCATCATTAAATAATTAGTAATTGTTGATTTGGTTATTTAAAATTTCAAGTGGATGTCTTAGTTGCATGGTATTGCTTAAAAAATTAATTTTTTCCTAAGGTGAGCCTATCCAGGACTAGTAAAATAAATAGGAAGATATTTGTTTAAACTTGCACCATAAACAGAATGCATTAAATAAATGATTTTAGGCTAAGTCATATGATGCTGGTGTTTGCTGATGTTTATTTATTTATTTTTTAAATCACCATCGTTATATTTCTAGTACATATAAATGCATTTAAACAGAATCGAGTAACAAAAATTCATGAGAACTTCCCAAGTATAAATTCATTTACTTAACTTCAAATGCAGTTCTTCATTGAGCCATTTTCTTTCTTTTTTTTTTTTAATTTTATTTTTTATTGCATTTTAGGTTTTAGGTTTTGAGGTACATGTGAAGAACATGCAATATTGTTGCATAGGTACACACGTGGCAGTTTGATTTGTTGCCTTCCTCCCCTTCACCTATATCTTTCACAGAAACCTCAATATAGTCAGCAATAGTATGTTTTTAAAAAATGAATTTAAAATTGTTTATACACATTGATTAATTCTTCATTTTAGCAAAAATTATTTTGGCTGAAACTTTTAATAGTCCCTGGGAAAGTGAATTTGAGTTCACTCTAGGAGCACTAAATAAGGAAGACAATGCTGCCCTTCACAGTCACAATGGCTGTAGAGAAAACATATGCAGATCACTGTTTGACTGATTTTGACTTGACATTTTGAGCCACAGTGGCTCCATAGTTGATTGTCATATGAATAAAATGGCCTTAAGATAATTGTACAATATTAAAATGTAGAGATGTATTGAAGGCATTTTGGAATAAGCACCCTTTTGCTTTTTAAAAAATCAACACACACATAAAGAACCGGAGGTGAATGATGAAATTCTAGAATTGTAGCAATTCTAGCAATTAAAATTGTAGCAATTTTAAATTGCATGTGATCTTATCACTTTCCTTACTTCACCTCCCCTTTCACCTCCCTTCCAGAGATTTCTATCTCTGTAAAACAGAGATAGAAATGGAAATGCACCTCAGAGCCTCGCAGAAGACTCAAAGGAGATTGTAAGCAGGAACAAGCCTCGCCTTGTACCTTACCCAATCATGCATTTGTTTATAAAGCACGTATGCTAGTGTTGGGAATCCACCGATGAAGAAATCTGAACCCATTTTCAAGAAGCATTCATTATTGTTACGTGTCTCTTCTCCTGAGCTATTCTTCCTTACCTCCCCTAAAATCATATGTCACGCATCACTTAAGTACTAATGATTCCCAAATTTGTGCTCTATTCTAGACATTGTTTTGGGCTCCAAAACCAATTATTCCTCTTTTGGCTGCCCATACCTCCACCTTCTACAAACATCTCCCATCTACGGAGACCAAGCATTACTTGTTTGCAAACCATTAAACAAACTTTTTCCTACCTGTCTTCTCTCTCTTTCACACCAAAGGGAGGACGCGGCCGCATATGAATGCTTACACCAATGGTCATTCAATTTTCAAAGAAGATGCTTCAGTTACTCTGAACACACCCAAGTTCTTTAATGTTAATGAACTGAACACAAATACCCTCCAAAATGCCTCAAATGTGTTCCTTTGCTATTTTTATCTTTATTGCCATTGTTATAGTCACCTCATTTCTTCACAGGATTATTGACATAATCGGTTAATTTACATTTCCCAGGTTTTCTCACTACAACCTATTAGATGGGCCTCAAATATATTTAAGGAGAAAAGGAATTTACACATTCATTTAACTGTAAAAATGTCCCAGGAATGGCTAGATCCAGAATGATCTAATAGGGCTCAGTTTTTGCAGTCTTCTTACAGACAGACAGCTTGGGAAACAACTTCTGGCAGTTCTAGCTTCCTACGGTCCTAACTTTGCAGCTGTTGTGAAGAGAGCTTTGTTTTGTTGGTAGCTATGTGGTATACAAGAAATAGATACTAATTGCCTCTTATTTGATCACTGGGTCCAGTGGGTTAGTGCATTATAGGTATTTCAACCTGAGTCAGTTATTTATCACTCAGAATAAAGTGAGGAAATGTATGGTGATCAATAGTTCCATCATAACCAGGTAAGAGTGGAGCATGACTGTTCTTGAAATTAAGGATGCCAAAAGAACAAAAATAACCTACCTATTCTAGGAGTCAACACTGTTTTTCTAATTGGTAGCTCTAACTGTTACTGTGGTTTATAAACCTTCTTTTTCCCTATCATGTCTATAGATTAAAGGGCAAACTTATTTTCATGGCAGAAATTCTACAACCTGATCTCATTGTTCTTTCATGTCTTTTCCTGCAGCCACTACTTTTTTGCTCCTATACTTTTAAATCCCAGATGATGAGTTCTTCCACAGAAAAACTAAATATCTCTCTCTCTCAATCTCTCTCTCTCTCTCTCTCTCTCACACACACACACACACACACACACACACACACACACACACACACACAAACACACAACTATTTTACAATGTGTTTCTCTCCATGGAGGTTTTGTTTATTACGTCTGCTGATCTCTCTGTTTGAAATGCTTGCCACTTCTTCCTGAATTTCTGTCACTTTAGAGAACTCATAACTATTTGTCAGGGTTCAAGGAAAATCTTACTCTTTTTCTCTTAGTTTAAGAAAGTGAATAAATTCCCTTCTTAGCATTGCATATTGCATTAGTGAGAGTTCCCTAAAGGGACACAACTAATAGGATAGATGTATATAGGAAGGGGAGTTTATTAGGGAGAATTGAGTCACACGATCACAAGGTGATGTCCCACAATAGAACATCTGCAAGCTGAGGAGCAAGGAAGCCAGTCAGTGCGAATCCCCAAACCTCAAAAGTGTGGAAGCCAACAGTGTAACCTTCAGTCTGTGGCTGAAGGCCTGAGGGCCCCTGGCAAACCACTGGTGGAAATCCAAGTGTCCAAAAGCTGAAGAACTTGGAGTCTGATGTTCAAGGCCGAGGCACCCAGCATGGGAGGGAGATGGAGGCTGGAAGATTCAGCAAGTCCGCTCCTCTCATCTTCTGTCTCCTTTATTTTACTCCCACTGGCAGTTGATTATATGGTGCTCACATTGAGGGTGTGTCTTCTTCTCCCAGTCCACTGACTCAAAGGTTAATCTCCTTTGGCAACACCCTCACAGACACATTCAAGAACAATGCTTTCCATTCTTCAATCCAATCAAGTTGACACTTAATATTAACCATCAAACATATGCTGTATGTACACCTTGATTAGGGTACAATTGTTAGTACTGCTTGTATAGTTAATAAGAAGGTTGATAAATAAAATTATAGTCTAAAACCCATCAATATCAATAGGAATCATATCTCTACTCTCTGTGACACTGGGCAAGTTATTCACCACTTGGAACCTTTCTTTCCTTATTTATTAAATTTCAGTGATAATAATAATACGTATCTACCTGTCAAGATGACTTAGTACAAATGGTATATACTCTTATGTCGGTTTCTGGTCTCTCTGCTTCCCTGGAATTCCTCTGACTTCAGTATCCATTTTTTTTTTTTTTTTAGTTTCCTTTGCTGTTTTCCCACTCTTTGACTCAATTTCTAGGTGCTTTAAAGCTCTCAAAGTTTGGCCCTAAATATTCTTTCTCCTCTCTACATTTGCTCACTATAAGATTTCACTTGATTGCATGTTTTTAAAGACCACTATATAATGATGACACACAATTATTTTACCACCAAACAGTCACTTCTCACTGAGCTCCAGATTTGTGTATACAAGGTGATTTTAGATATGCATGCCAAATTCATCAATTTCAAAATGAAACCCCCTTACTCTTCATAAACAACCCATCAATAAGTTCTATAGTCTAAACATTCTAATGGACTCCACATCAACAAATTTTTACTGTCTCCAACACCACCGATTTGTCCAAGCCATTATCATTTTCCACTAGGGACTCCAAGAAATAAAATCTTAATTGCTTTTCCTAGTTCCTCACTATCTCTTTCAGAATCCTTCCCCCTACATAATAGTCAGATTGAATTTATAAAGCATAATGATATTTTCCTCACTCTCTTGCCTAAAACCTTCTAATAACCTCCCATTATACTCTGAATAGCACCCAATTACTTGCCATGCATGATCGGCAGCTGTCTAGTTTTCTATCTCCCTGTGCAGCAAAACATTCAAGCTGAATTCCTTATCATGTTGAAAGAAACAGCAGAAAATGAGAGTGTTTAAAAAACAATCTGCTCAGTTTTGAATCCCAACTCTGCCACATACTAATGTTGTCAATTTACGTGATACTTATCTGCCTCAGTTTCCTTACATGTAAACAGAGAATGAAAATAATGTTACCTATTGCATAGGGTTACCATGATGATTAAATTAGTTAGTCTACATAAGATGTCAATGTCAGTTCCTGGCACGTGGTAAATGCATAAAAAAATACTATTATTATTTGTCAGTTTGATAGCTCATTATCTTAGGCTCTAGAATGTAAACTCTGTCAAATAGAGAATTTTTTTTGATTGGTGCTATTTTCCAAATATCTAGATATGAGTCTTTCACATAGAAAAAGTTCGAGACATGTTTGTGGATATATTAGCAGAATAATGCATGCAATTTGCATGACATGTATGCAGTGTATATTCTGTATGTTAATTTGTACAGAATATACAAATACATTCTGTACATACATTTTTTCTTTTAACTTCAATTTTTCTCACCAGTGTAAATTTATTAGGTCAAGAGACGAGAAGAGAGCTAACTTAAAAGGCATATACATTGTGATCTAGAAACTGTGCTAAGCATGTTATATAAATTAGCATCTTTATTTCTTATAATAACAATTTGAGGTAAATATATGCCCATTGTTTATAGATTAGGAAACTGAAATTGGGTAAGATTACAGGATTCATTAGGTTAGAGGATTAGCAAGTGGTACAAGTAAGTCTTTAGACTTCAAAGCGATTTTTCCCTTTTCTCATCATGCTAACATTTCATTTTATTCATCCTTATATATTTATTCTGAAGCACAATGAATACCACAAAGTAGACTCATAATGAATGTTGGTAGAATTAAACGCACATAGAAAGCCCTGGACAGATAGATGTTGTTGAAAGAAACATTTTAGAATTAAAGTTGCAGAGGTAGTTTTGTATATGAAACAATCATTTCATGAGATTTATTATTCTGATCTATGCAAGTGATAAAATTTCTTTTAGGCATTCTGAGATAAATATCAAATGTATTTTTGCACCATGGAGATATCAGAAGCTCATATCAAAGTTATTCCAATACTGTACTGCCCTGCTTATCTTCATGGTTCAATTATCAAAATTATTATTGCAAATTTAAGACAATTCCATTTTAACTGATGTGGGAGTTTGTGAATCCATTTTTTTTTTTTTTGTTATATCTAAATGCCTAAATCTTAGTCACTGGAATTCATTTTCTTTGGTCAAATGCATTCAATTGCCCACTGCAATTAGAGCATTGTCAAAGGTACTTCAATTCTGATACACTTTTCTTTTGATTATACTTATCTTTGCAGATCTTCTATTTTAAAGCTATAAGTAGCAAAGATTTCTTTTTACTTAGTATAAGATTTTTCAAAAAGAATAATGAGGCTTACATGATTTCCACAAAATAGATCTTTATTTAATTTACAAATTATTTGAAAATCTTCTTAAAATACATTTTCTATAAGTTTTTTTGAATTTCAAAAATTAAAATGCATACATTTAATAGGAAATGTGACAAAGAATGGGATACCTAATACTTAAATGGAAAAATATCTTAATTGCTTTTTTGTCAGAAATTTCAGACAATGTGATGACTATTTAAATGCATGTGCTATAATTGCTGCTATACATGGCATAATTGCACTGTTACCATAAAAGAATTGTTAATACTTCTGTTGATGGGAATTTTCGTGCATAGTTGAAAAAAGATAATTCATATCTGACACCTCAAAATGAAAAGCAAATTTTATTTAAACATCAAAATTGAGCAATGAGAAGGCAGAGGGGCATGATTTTGGAAATAATTGCATTTTCGCATTTAGGGGTAAAAGAGACAGCTTCTCTCCAAGCTTTCTCCAGAATGACTTACAACTTTTGGGGTCTCAGAATGTCTCTGTTTCTCAGTTTCCATAAGTGAAAACAATTCCTAATACATTATAGTGTGTGTGAGGCCTTAATGAGGAGCCTTCTTCATCTTAACTGTATTCTATATTTCTTTCATGTTTTAGAAATTTTGATAAAACACATAAAATTTTCCATTTTATACACGTTAAGTGTACAATCATTGTCATTGACTGCACATATGATGTTGTGCAAACATCTCCACCATCATTTTCCAAAATTTCTCAAAAGTATAAATCAACATTTTACACTCTCTTGATAATTCTTCAGTATATTCCCAATGCATCTAAAATACAATAGAATCTCTACAACTTGGCCTGTGATGGCCTTCTAATAGGTACCTACCTGCCTTATGGAATGATTTTCTTTTTTTTATTATGCCATCCTTCTTTCCCATACTCACTGGGCTCCAGCAACATTGGTCCTACTGTCCTTACATTCTGCAGTCTTGGAACCTGCAATATGTTTAACTCACTCTACCTATGCCCCTTTTTCTGTGCTTTCAACTCTCAACTCTCATTCCTCAGAGAGCTCACTAAAAGGTATACCTGTCTCAGGTTTTGGATAAGGAAACTCAGGCTTAAACAAGTTGAATAATTTCCCCAAGTCATCCCAACTTTCGGAACAGCAACTTTTAATGAAAAAAGAATAAATATATTTAAAATTTTACATCTTCATCATTCTTGTCTAATTATTTCTGGCCTCAGCAAATGATGCACACCCTTTCCTATATAAGTGAATCACTGTCCTCCACCTGTGCTCTGCTTTCTCTATTCTACTGTCTCCTAAAGGAGGCTTCAATATGAATGAGCCCTATTCTAAAATTTATTTTTGATTTTTCTCCTTGACTTTGATTCTTTCAATTTTATCCCTCTGAAAATTTCTCCTCTCTCACGTTTTCTCTAGTATACCTACATCTATGCATGTTTAACTTCCTTCTGACACTGATCATATTGAACTATTTTCATTGGTTTATGAACCAAAACAACTCAAACACCTTCCCTACCTCAGCCCAGCACAAGAACACATGAATGTCCTACGACAAGCAAAGGATCATAAACTGCTGGCCTGCCTCTTGAATAGGTTCTCCCATTGGTGAGAACAATGTTTCATGTGTATTGTTATTTAATTTGTGATGTTGTCATTACCATTAGTATGTTTTGTATTTTTTTTTTTTAGAAAAAGAGAGAAAAGGAGAAAGAAAGAAACAGCAAAAGAAAGAAAAAAAAAAGAAAAAGAAAGGAAGAGATTTTAGAAAAAGAGAGAAAAGGAGAAAGAAAGAAACAGCAAAAGAAAGAAAAAAGAATGAAAGAGAAAGAAAGAGGAAGAGATTTTAGAAAAAGAGAAAAGGAGAAAGAAAGAAACAGCAAAAGAAAGAATAAAAAAAGAATGAAAGA
>PVKP010017259.1:0-46503 GCA_004027715.1 Plecturocebus donacophilus
ATGTACTGAACCAGGCCATGTTCTAAGTGCTTTATATTCTTATCTCATTTAATGTTACCCTATGAGGCAGCTTTCTGTTTTACATGCAAGGGTTTCCATAAGGTCTACACCTGGGGGTGCCATGGGATTCCATGAGGAAACCAAGGCACAGAGAGGGTGACTATACTGCCCGAAGTTACCCAGCAGCTAAGTGGCAGGGACATGGTTTGAACCCAAGCAGTGGCTACAGAGCCACTCTTTGGTGGTTAGCTACCCCTAACCACCATGCTCTACTGCCCTCAAAGTCTTCATTTTCTAGACAGCAGCTGAAAGACAAATGCATCCCCAACTCCCGGCATGGACTTGAACATGCCCCCAGTTCCATTTCTAAACCTCTGAAGCCTAGAGTCCCCCAGGCCTCACCAAATCTGCCACTTACTGGCCCGAGTACAGCGGTGATGGAGAAGCAGAAACCCAGAAACATATCAAAAATCATCCTTGTTCTCTGGAACCTCATTATCACCCGAAACAGTGAAGCTTTTTCAATCCCTCGCCTTGAGACTTCTTCTTCCCAAAGGTGGCGAAGCCTTGAAAAGAAGAAAATGGAACTGGTGGAATCTCTTTGCATGTGACACCAAAACATCCTAGTTCTTGCCAGCCAACAAAATAGAACAATGTAGGAATCTTCTGAGAACTCATCCCCCTTCTTCCAGAATTAAAAATGTTTGACACTTTCGTTTCATGTCTCCTCCCTTTGTCTTTCGTTTCCTGGAGGATTTGAAGCAAACCTCAGTCATCATATCATTTTATCTATAAACCCTTCAGTATATATCTCTTTCAGATAAGGCCCTTTAAAAAACCATAGCAACAAAGCTGGGCACAGTGGCCCACGCCTGTAATCTCAGCACTTTGGGATGCCAAGGCGGGTGGAACGCTTGAGGTCAGGAGTTCAAGACCATGCTGGTCAACATGGTGAAACCCCGTTTCTACTAAAAATACAAAAATTAGGCATGGTGGTGTGCGTTTGCAATCCCAGCTACTCGGGAGGCTGACGCAGAAGAATCACTTGAACCCAGGAGGCAGAGGTTGCAGTGAGTCGAGATTATGCCACTCTACTCCAGCCTAGGTGACAGGAAAAAAAAACCATAGTAACAATAAAAATAACATCACAGTAACAATAATTACTTAATGGCATTTAATGCCCAGACTGCACTGAAATTTCTCTAAGTGTTTAAACATGTCTTTATAAAGTTAGTTTCTCTGAATCAAGATCTAAACAAGGTCCACACATTGCATCTAAAGGAGAAATCTGATAGAGCTCTTGCGTTGTATTTTAATCTGTAAGCATTTCCCTTGTCTGCATTTCTATGCATGTATTTGGTTGGAGAAACTGATTTTTATTCATTCTGTTGGATCTCCCACACTCTGGACTGAACTGATTGCATATCTGTAGTGTTGTCTAACATAATTGTTGATCCCCTGTGCTTCCTAATAAACTGGTCATTAGACCCAAGGCTTAATGAAATCCAGAATTCATGCCATTTGGGAAAAAAATGTAAGAGGTGATGTAGTGTACTTCCTGTCGCCTCACATCAGAAGCCACATGATGTCTGGTTCCCACCTTAGGAATGTTGGCGTGTGTCAGCCTGACTCCTTCATTATCAAATTCTCCAACACTGATGACCACTGCCTAGCGCCACCTCCACTAGTGCTGGAAAAATGGAGTTTTCTAATTCTTCCATTCCTCCTGTATTTAGTAATTTGGGAAATATAGTCAGACCTTATCTTTAAAACAAAAATAAAAATGGAGTGATTGGCCGGGTGCGGTGGCTCACACCTGTAATCCCAGCCAAGCTGGGCAGATCACGAGGTCAAGAAATCGAGACCATCCTTGCCAACATGGTGAAACCCCGTCTCTACTAAAAATAAAAAATTAGTCGGGTGTGGTGGCATGCACCTGTGATCCCAGCTACTCGGGAGGCTTAGGCGGAAGAATCGCTTAAACCCAGGAGGCAGAGGTTGCAATAAGCTGAGATTGCGCCACTGCACTCCAGCCTGGCAACAGAGCAAGACTCCATCTCAAAAAAAAAAAAAAATGGAGTGATTGCAAAACTGTTTGTGAACAGACATGTCAGTAATGCAATCAAAAAGAGAGAATCAGTGAACTGGAAGAGAACGGAAGGAAATCAGGAAATCATATATTCACAATGGTTAGAGAAGAACAAGCAAACTCATATTTATTTAGCTGGTTACATATTAAGCATCAAGTGTTTTTCCAGGTACTTTATTATTATAATTATTATTGTTTTAAGATGGAGTCTCACTCTGTCAGCCAGGCTGGAGTGCAGTGGCGTGATCTCGGCTCACTGCAACCTCTGCCTTCCAGGTTCAAGTGATTCTCTAGGTACTTTAAAAATTGAATTTATTACCTCTTTTGTTTCTTGCAACAATCCTATGAAGGACCATGAAATAAATTTATAATCCACTATTTTATACACAAAGACACAGGGCCCAGAAAGGGAAACTTGTCTGATATCACAGTTGGTAAGAGGTGAGAACCTGATCAATATCTGGCATTATCCAAAAAGTATTTCCTGGAACTATTTCTTTTTTTCTTGCCAAATAAGTCTGAGAAGGAATGGGTCACAGTTTACCCAGTTTCTATATTCCATGTGAAAACATGTGCCTTTAATATGGTCAGTTGCTTTATAAATCTCCAACACATGGCTGTGATACAACATTTCACAACCCCCCTGACCACTGAAGGCTCTTTTTGGGGAGGCTTTTATGAAATTATAATTTCCAGAAAACATTTGGAAAGTTTTCCACCTGGTATTTCTCATGAAGCACCAGAGGTGGAAACATGAATACAGGACCTTTAAAATCATATAATCACATATTCATATTCTCCCACTTTTGGTACTCATATTAACTTGCGTGGTGGGTGGTGCAAGAAATTTAATCACACAATTAGTCAGTGGTGGTTTGAGCGTTGGGAGACTGGGCCACTTACCCAAATGTCACTGTTGTCACTCAGTGTCACTGTTGAATGCCTGATCCAGAAGAGAAAATGAAAAGGGACTAGAGGTGGTCATTTCTAACTTTCTTGGGCCAGGCATGGTGGCTCACGCCTGTAACTCCAGCAATTTGGGAGGCCAAGGCAGGTGGATCACTGGAGGTCAGGAGTTCAAGAAAAGCCCGGCCAACATGGTTAAACCCCAACTCTACTAACGATAGAAAAATTAGCTAGGCATGGTGGCAAAGGCCTGTAATCCCAGCTACTTGAGAGGCTGAGGCAGGAGAATCACTTGAACCCAGGAGGCAGAGGTTGTAGTGAGCCAAGATCACACCTCTGCACGCTAGCCTGGGTGACACAGCAAGACTCCGTCTCAAAAAATAATAACAAAAATAAAATTTAAAAATAAAAAATAAATAACTTTCTTGGGTTCACAAGCCTTTTGGTAAGTGTGATTAGAAATGTGAATTCTTGCTCCAGAGAAAGATCTCCAGCCCATATGTACAAAATATCCATACCATTTTAGGTGATCATGAACCTCAGATTAGGAGCCCTCACTTAGTGTGAGGCTTCTTCTTATAGGAAGAGCCAAGTCTGGAATGGTCCCTTCCTACCACCCTTAAGCATCTCTGGTCATCATCCCACTAAGAGATGGTCTTTAACCTGTCCATTGGCTTGCCCAGCACAGCTTCACCTTTGGACATTTTTGTCTGAAGCATCATGGACTGACAGTGGCGGGATGCTGTTCTCATCTAAGCGATTCTGGAAGCCTCGGATCATGAACGGGGTGAGCCATGAAACAGTGAGGTAGGAGAACAGACCAGCATCGTCCAAGGGATGGGAGGCAGGAAACCTAGCAGAGGGGCCACAGGGATAAGAATGAAGTCAGGATCAAGATTTTGCAAGGATGAATGGTACCCATGGAAAAACACAAGAGTCACCCAGATCTATACACAAGCATGTTTTCATGACTCTTATTTGTATGTAGAAAACCAATTAACAGGAATTATTAAACAAAAAAGAGATAAATTATGATCTACACATACTATGAAATGCAATGTAGATGTTTTGTTTTGTTTTGTTTTAATAGGGTGTGTTTATGGGTAGAACACAGGAAGAGTTCCAAACAATAACTAAAAAAAGGCAACATGCAGATTAAAAACTCAGTGTTGGCCAGGTACGGTGGCTTATGCCTATGATCCCAGCACTTAGGGAGGCTGAGGAGGATGGACCTGAGGTCAGGAGTTCAAGACCAGTCGGGCCAACATAGTAAAACCCTATCTCTACTAAAAATACAAAAATCAGCCAAGTATGCTGATGTACACACCTGTAATCTAGCTACTTGGGAGGGTGAGGCACGAGAATCACTTGAACCTGGAGGCGGAGGTTGCAGTGAGCGGACATCATGCCACTGCACTCCAGCCTGGGAGACAGAGTGTGACTCCATCTCAAAACAAAAAGATAAAAGAAGAAAAACACTTAGCATTTTTTTACATATATAAAAAAGGAAGAAAGGAGGGAAAGCAGACAAACAGTATGTACATTTATGTCAAATTTCTGATAGTGGTTGACTTTGAAGAAGCTGTCAGAGTTGGCAAAGGAATAGGAAGAGAGAGTCTCATGGCTTTAATTCTTCTGTGAAACTGTTGCAAACAGTTTCACAGAAGAATTATATAAAATTGAATACATATATAAATAGAGATGTTAAGGTATTATCTTTAAGAATAATTTACAAAATGATTAAATTATGATGTTGGGATTATGTGTCATTTTTCTACTTTTTTTTTTTCCAAAATTGCCTTTAAGGTTATGTGTCCCAATGGGAAGAAAATGCAATTTGAAAAGAGTCTTGAGGAGAAAGATGGGAAGATGAAAATGCCAAACTCATGAGATTTCTTTTTGGGGGGTAGGGGACAGGTTCTATGACAACTTTTCTCCACCCTTTTATATCCTCATAGCACTGGGCTGTGAGCTCTCAACAAGGCTGGCCACATGCCCTTGCCAGGAATATTGGAGCAAGGAGCGGGTGAGGGGAGGGCAACAGATTGTACCATTTGTGATCACAAAAGATAGGGCAAGCCTGTGAGCCAGTGCCAATATCTCAAAGCCCCAACAGAAACAACGTATTTACTTAAAACGAGGTTACCCAGGTGAACAAAAGCACCAGGGTTCTTTGTTCTTGGAGATAACATCAATTCAATATGGTAACAATGCAACTCGTATTGACAGAAGCTTAGATTTTAAAAATGGGAAAACAAATGCAGTTTGTTGATAAATAAAATCTTAGAAAACATGTTGGAGAGAAGGGGAAATTGGAAATACAAAATGAACTTTTGGTTATGAAAAGCTGAAGAGTCAGACTAGCAGAGCGTTAAGGTCTTGTCAGTAAATGACAAATAGATGAGCGTGTGCATGCTTACAGGAGCGTGATTCTGTACAGCCCCTGAAAGCAAAGCTGTATTAAGTTAGAAAGCAACTTGGTCCTAAATTGTAAAGTATTACTATGTTGCTTTAGTATTTATTACAATAAAAAGAGTTTGAAATGTAGCTGTTCTTTATGCATAAAATACACAGCTAGAACCATTACTGTTAGAAAAAGAAACAAAAACAAACTCATATTGAATGGCTGTTTCCCTATCCCAAAGATGTCTCAATATGAATTTATTTGGCTACACTAAAGAATGTAGTATGCTTACCCTTCCATTTGCATGACATGTGGTATGGATGATATTTTAAATTGAAAAGTTCTTTTTAAATTATTTTTACAGGGAAGACTGTTTTCAGTTCTTTTTATATTATACATAGTCTTTTATGTAATCTACTGGCATATGTTTTGTTAACTGTTTAATGACGATATTTTCCACCAACTTTTGAAGTAAAAATGAGTGTTTTATATTTGTACATAGTTTTAAAGTCTATTTAAATTGCCTGGCCAGGTGTGGCAGCTCACATCTGTAATCCTAGCACTTTCAGAGGCCAAGGCAGGTGGATCACTTGAGGTCAGGCGTTCAAGACCAGCCTGGCCAACATGGTGAAACCCATCTCTACTAAAGATATAAAAATTAGCCAGGCATGGTGGTGGGTGCCTGTAATCCCAGCTACTTGGGAGGCTGAGGCAGGAGAATCACTTGAACCTAGGAGGTAAAAGTTGTAGTGAGCTGAGATCACAGCACTACACTCCAGCCTGGGCAACAGAGTGAGACTCCATCTCAAAAAATAAAATAAAATAAAATGAACAAACAAAATTGTTATGCGACTTTTTTCTGTTAAACATAGAAAGCAATTTGGGAATGATTACATTAAACTATGATTGATTCACGGAAATATACTGAATTTCTTTTATTCTTAAATGTAAGGCTAACATCCTAGGGCCTTCCTGTGGCTCCTAGTTACTCTTATAACCAAGGCTGGTATCCTTAACATGGCCTTTGAGAACCTGCCTGATCCTCTGTCATCCACCTGCCTCTGCAGCTTCACCTCATGCCATGCCTACATTGCACAAGACTTTCCAGCAACACTGGCCTCCTTCTTTCTCAGTTCCTGGACACGTCACGCTGTGTTCCTTGTACCTCCAGGTAAGGCTGTCCCACACGCTGTTCCCCGATCATGCTTCTGCTCTTGCTGAGGAAATTCTTGTTCCCCATCTAGGAGTCACTCAGCTTAAGCCACTCAGAACCTATCAAGTTGTCACCATTCTCTTGTCCCTCAAAACTCGCATACTTCACAGCACCTTTCTCAAGCAGCTTGTAATCACATTCATTTACAGGTTTAGTTGCTTATTGTCTTTCTCTCCCACATGAGGTCCATGATGGCAAAGGTCACCTCTGTTTTGCTCACTGTTCTTCCCCTGTGCTGTAGCACAGTGACTGGCACATGCAGGTGCTCAATGATCCTTTCTGAATGAATGAATAATGAATGAATGGTTGTGATGATGGTGCCTCCCTGATGTGCCTCAGGCTGCTCTGAAGGGATTTGGCTCTGTAGGGACGTAGTTATGCAACCTTTGGGAGAGGTCTAGTTGGGAAGGTTGGTGTTCATTGCCCTGGTGGATACAGCCTTCCTCCCCTCCCCCAATCAGGACTCACCTTGGCTTGGGGCGGAAGGGAATCATGGTTCTCCAGGCAGCATCATATTTTCCCCACGGTGGGACACCCCCGCTTCCCGGGGCCTCGGGATTTCTCTCTTGCTGATTCCAGGGGCCATATGGGACAGTGTAGGTTTTCTTGGAAAAGAAAAACAAAAGAGCATCAGTTTCAAATCTCATAAATTCTGTCCTGAGGGAATGTTGGACCAGATGCTCATGGAGAGATAGATGTTTCCACATCCCGCTTTCTAAAGAAAGGCTTCCATACCAGGAAAAAGCAGGGGACCCAAGAGTCAGGGCAACTGGGTCCCAACATGTGCTCTGGCCCACATTTGCTGAGTGAATCTTGTCAAGTCTTTCTACGTCTTTGGATTTTTATCTTACAGTAAATAATTTAGACAGGAATAAAGGGTGCCATAGTTGCTTGCAGAATGAGAGACTAAGTCACTCTCTGAGGGTAAATCTACTAAAAAGAAACCAATAAGTAAAAAAGTAATCCTGAAATATTATGTTTCCCTTTTGACAACTAAAATAAAAGGACAGGTAATTTTTAGGATTTCATATAGAATAAATAATACTATTTTAAAAGCAAATCAGGGACTGACAGAAAGAGATTCAGATTAGTGGTTACATCAGGTAGAGAGAGTTGGAAAATGAGATGGGGGAAGACCAGTTGCTGCATGTGATTGTCAAGATCCAAGCTGGTGTGTTGGTGATGGGTTTGCAGATGCTTATTATTATTATAAGTAAATGCATAGATAAATAGATAATAGATGATAAATAGATACAGAGATAGATACAATCTGATCTCTGTACAATCTTATGCATAGAGGTATGTATAAACCGTGAAGGTGTGCCATGATGATGGATTATAATTGACCTAGTTTTCAAAGCCTGAGGTCCATTTGAAAAAATTCAACGGTAGCTGAGTGGGGTGGCTCATGCTTATAATCCCAGTGATTTGGGAGGCCAAGACAGGAGGACTGTTTGAGGCCAGGAATTCAAGACTAGTCTGGGCATCATAGGAGACCCCCGTTTCTGTGAAAAAATTTTAAAATTAGCTGGGTGTAGTGGCATGTGCCTGTAGTCCCAGCTACTCAGGAGGCTGAGGTGGGAGGATCACTTGAACCCAGGAAGCTTCAGTGAGCTATGATCATGCCACTGTACTACAGCCTGGGTGACAAAGCAGACCCTGAGTCAAAAGAGGGAGAGAGAGAGGAAAGAAAAAAGAAAAAAATTCAAGAGCAAATAAATATGGGACAAAATTGTTTGACCTAGTTTATGACCATGGAGAATATTCTGCCAACTCAATTTCCTGGTGTGCTGATGTTAAGAGATCTACTTACATAACTAAGTCCTGAAACCATGTCATCGCCTATGTCCATGCCAAGATTCACAAGGCCACCAGAAGAGTTGGCCACCCAGTATGTCCTCTTCCTAGTCATTTTCAGTTCCTGCCAATTCTTCCTTTCCGAGAATCAGAGAATCTGAAAAGACAGCCGGAGTTAGAAGCAGCTTAGGTCCAGCCTTGAGCAGCCAGGAAAGGGTGACATTACCCTGCAGGGAGCACTTTGGGGCCATGCCGAGGTTTGGGTCCCTCCTTTTTCCTCTTTGGCATGTGCTTGATCCCTCTTTTTAAACATCTTCTCAGGCCTCAGCCCCAAATCACTTAGAGAAACCTTCTCTAACCACCTCCCCAACCCGCCCCTAACACCACACTGCTGATCCTAGCCAATCTCCTTTGGTCTATTAAAGCCTGGGTCATAAAATCGTGCTTCCTGCTTTATCCCAGTCTGTAACTGTGTATTTGTTTGAACCATTATTTGTTCAGACTTCATTCGTGCACTAAACAGAGAGCCTCACAAGGACCAGGACATGGCTACTTTGCTCACTGTTGAATTTCTGGGGCCTGGAAAGTGCTGGGAGGACAGCGGGTGCTCAATAAATGAATGGTGAATGGACACATACATAAATGAAAGGAACATCATTTCCCATTCTTTCACTCTTAGTTTCACAGACCTCAGAGGGAATCTGGACACAAGTTAGGAAACTTAAATAATAAAGGGTTTTTTAAAAAGTAATATGCTGTTCATATTTGTTTTTCTGAGTATGTGACTCATTCCCTGGTTGACTTAGAACATTCACGTGGCTGGTGCAGGAGTGGGGGTGGTAATTAGGAATGTTCTGAAGAGATGGAAAGAGAAAGAAAGTGTGCAGCAGAGCCAGGGCCATTGGAGTACAGCCTGTGGTACCCAGGGCCCCACACTCAGAAGGGCCTCAGACTTAATTTAATGGTTTTCTGTTGCCATCTTGAAATTCTTAATAAATTTGAACAAGAAGATTCACATTTTCATTTTCATTTTGCACTGGGACCCACAAGTTATGTAGTTGGTCCTGGTGTTCAGATGCAGTTTTTACCACTCAAATACTGAGGCTGGGCATGGTGGCATGCACCTGTAATTCCAGCACTTTGGGAGGCTGAGGTGGGGGGACTGCTTGAGCTCAGGAGTTCAAGACCAGCCTGGGCAATATGGCGGAAACTTGTCTCTATTAAAAATAAAAAATTAGCTAGGTGTCGTGGTGCATACTTGTGGTCCCAGCTACTTGAGAGACTGAGGCAGAAGAATAATTTGACCCTGGAAGGTGGAAGTTGCAATGAGCCGAGATTGTGCCACTGTACTTCAGCCTGGGCAGCAAAGCAAAACTGCATCTCAAAAAACAAAACAAAAATTCCAATATTGGATTGCACTTCAAGCAAATATACTACAAGCTAACCCATTACTTTTGGAGAAGTTTCTCTAAATTTCTTTTTCCATTCCCTCCCGTCCCACTTCCTTTTACCAAATCATAATCAGATCTGGTAGAGTCAGTTACTGGAATTTTCCTGCAGACCATATAAGATAGACTTCCCAGCCATGGCACCAGGCCATAGACTTACTTGCCATGTAGTGGTAGAATGTGGAAACTTCAGGGATGATAGAAAAGAGAAAAGAGAGAGAAGAAGGCATATTAGATAAGAGAGAGTGGCCCACACTCTTCACAGCTCTGGGAAGAAGACTGGCTGCCATGAACCAGCCTGGAATATAGTTGCATTAAAGTAAAACTGGCATGATTCAGTAGAAGGAGGCCTCTGCGGGTAGGGCCACAGTATATTGCTGTATGGTTTATTCACACACAAAGATCTCCAGGAAAGGGAATAAAGCAGGAGGTGGAGGCAGCAAGTCACACATCCTCACAAAGGACTGCCTCAGTGCTGTACTGATAAATGTTTGTATCTGTAATAAACCTGTGGTTGCAATTGGTGATTAAGTATAGTTCCAACACTACCTGACATTTTGCTCTATGTTAACAAGTAAGAGGAAAGTGCAATACCAGAGATGTATGTTGGTTGAATCTTCACTCATTTCTCAATGACCTGAGTAACTTTGCTGAATAGTTTTCAAATGCTGAAAGAATATTCCCTTATTTTATTTTACTACTCACAATGTAATGGCTATAGGCACCACACACTTGTAAATTTAATCTGCATTATTAACATTTTCTACATTTTTTCTTAAGACTAGACAATCAACAGAATAATAAATCCAGCCCTGATGTGTAGCCTTTGCCCATTTCTGTGGTGTAAACACGCCCATCATGGCCAACTTCATGATGTGATAACCAAAATAACTTCGCTGAATGCAGAGCTGGGAAGAGATACGCAGCATGACTTCATCATATAGTGTTTCTACTACAGAGATACAATAGATATAAGTAACCTCAAAAGTATAAATAACAGCAAACGGTAGCAAAATAAGTAGGGAATGATACATTTTGAGTATTATCTTTGTTTTTGATATAATTTATTTAATTGTAAGTTTATATAATTTCATTTTTAATAATGTTTGTGTTTAACAACTAGGCACTCAAAATTCATGAAAATTTGACCCCTGATTCTCATGAGGCAGTATGGACAGGCACCAGCAGACCACTGTGGCATCCAGCTTTCAAGAGTGCTGCCTTTTCCTAAGTCCTCCTCTTGCTAGGCACACTGTTTTCCAGTTTGCTTCCAAGTGCTCTTTGGGCTGTGGCTGGCTGTGCCTGATGGTAAGCTTTCTTGGCTTCCCTATAGTATAAATGGGAACAAGAAGTTGCTAAAAGTCTGGGTGAAGGGCTTTCCAAAAGTGGCCTAGTGGACAACCCAGGCTACCAACAGCTGAGAGTCATGGAGAGATCTTCGAGTGGGGAATGGTGCCAATAGAAGTGGGACAGGGGAGGCCTAGCAACTCAGAGAACACTCCCAGGTGAGTGAGCCAAAAAAGCATCACTTGAAGGCCTACCTAAGATCCAGTTGGTTTGCAAAGACAGCAGAACAGGCAGTGAGCAGGTGGACAAAAGACCTCCCCTGGGAAAGTCTAGGAGCAGAGGTCACTGTGCCCAGGTCCCAGACTCTTCCTCTGCCAGATCACAACTCTGAGACAGAGCCTTTAGTGAGCATTATTTAATAAAATTATTTAAATTATTGGCTCAAACAAGATCTTAAAATGGTAAGCCAAAACATCTATTTTTTCCTCATTAACCAGCAAGTGGGGATCATGAGGAAGACCAGATTTGTAGAGACCAAATAAAGAAATTAGATTTTCTCTCACCTCTCAGCTATAGTATGATTTGCCAACCTGGTTTATTCAAATACACCTGCAAAGAGATGCAACAAGGGTTTCACAGGTGTGACTCTTTCCTATTCAAGATGCATCCAGGAAACTAGCAACACAGAAAATAAAACCGAATGAAAATTAAGAAAATGCAAATGTGTAATCATTATGTTTGCAGAACATCAGTTGCTCGTCCCAAGTAAACGAGCTCAGCCACACATTAGCTTGGGCCTCCTTCCAGTTCCATGAGGCCCGCCTCCACTTCCTGGACTGACCAGGGGAATGCCCTCCAGAACTTTCTTCAGCAGTCCCAGAAATTGCTGGCCTCTCAATTCTCTTTACGGAAAAAAACTGGAACTGGAGTTTATCCACTCTAATTAATGTAAGACCATCACTGTAGTCAGGATGGAAACCAGGACATGACTGGGAATCACATGGAAACAACTGACGCTTCCAGCCCTTTGTTTTCACAATCCCCGGAGGCAAAGATCAGGATGACAAATTTGGTTTGGACTTGGGTTGTTTGCATATGGTGAAATAGCCTGTGAACAGGAGGGGAGACACTGGAGGAGGGTAACCTGTATCAAGGGCTTTCTGGAGGAGCTGATTTATTTCCTTGTTGTTCTTACGCAGCAGGGTCTACTGTCCAAGACCAGAAGGTGCATCAGAGGCTAAGAAAGTGTCCAAGGCAAGGTGCCAGAAGCACCTGCCAGCTGGGCCCTAAAGAAGTTTAAGTGATTAGATCTTACCCCTCCTGTACCTCGCCCTGTGCTATTTAACTTTCTCTGCTCTTAGGTTTATTTACTCCTGTTAATTCCAGTAGCTTCAGGAGGGCATCTTGTCGACTGCAGAATTCCCACTCTCAGTACCTGGCCATCTCCTCGATTTCAGAAGCTAGGATGATCCTCTCACCTTGATTTTTGCACTAGTCCTAATGTCTGCCAAGAATATTTTCCTCTCACCTCTTTACAGAACTGGTTCATTTTTGACATTCAGGACTCAACTCAAATGCCAGCTCCTCAGAATAACCTTCCCAGATTCCCTTTCTCCACACCACCTTCTGCATATTTTCCTACTCTACTACCTTTACTCATTACATTCTGAAATTGCCATTTCTTTCCTTGTTGGCTTATTTGCTTTCTGCATGCCTCATGAGAATGTAAGCTCTTTGAAACCAGGGACCTTATCTGCCTTGTTCACAGATGTGTCCTTGGATCTAGAAAAGTGCCCAGCACATAGTATATGTGTAACAAATACTTGAAGAATAAATGAATGATGTATATGCAGAAACTGTCAAAAAAAAAAAAAGGAGCTAGGAGAACCACAGAGTCACAGAAGACTTCACATTTAAATTTTTTATGTTCTCCCAAGTGGGGTGACACATCCCATCACAGAGATACAGTGACAGGATTGAACGAGGGTTTTCATCAGGCAGGCAGGTTAAACTTGGGCCTATTTCCACACCACACCACATCTTCTATAGAGCAGCATTAATTTGCATTTTAAAAACTAAATCCAGCAAATATTATGGGAACAGAACATTTATACAGTATTGTTTATCGTGGTTGTTGGGGCACATGTATGTATTAGGCCATTTATGCCTAGTATTCCATTGTTGGAACACTAAGCATGAGAGAGTTATTTATATCCTACTGCTCAAGGTCATCACCAAGGTCGGATTACAAAAGTTCAAAAAAGTGCAACCTCAGGCATAGTGGGTTAAAAGCATTAAACATTAGTGTTTTTAAAATATACCATAACATTGGTAAGCTGATTTTAGAAGTTCTTTGTTAAAACTCTGGAAGCCTGAAAGAATGCAGTCCCTCCCCTCTTACCCTTGGAGAGACCCTTAATGAAAAAGTAAGTGCTTGAGGATCTGGGCTACATATGTTTTATCTCTGTATCACCCCCAGAGTCTGTCACAGGGTAGGGTACCTTGTATACAGTCAGAGAAGTGATCAAAAACTTGATTATAGCCAGGATCTTCAGCTACTGGCTCAACCTCTCTCCAGGCCCTGGTGGCTCAGGCCCCAACCTAGGATAATCCTTTTCAACTGTTTTTCCTTAAATCTTCATGTCCAATCCATCAGCCTATTCTCTTGAAGCTGCAATCAAACATAGCTTGACAGCACCTGCTCCTAGTCTGAGTCATCCCTTCTTGCCTGGACAACTACAACCACCTTCTGACCGGCCTCTCTGCTTTTGATCTTAAATCCTAACATTTCATTCTCCACGTTGCAGCCAAAATGAACTTTTGAAAATATAAGCAAGATAATGTTATTCCTCAACTTGATCTCTCCAATGGCTTCCATCAGGTTTAGAGTAAAACCCAAACTCCTTACCAGAGCCTACATAGCCCTCTATAATCTGACCCTGCTCACCTTATTGCAACTGGAACCACTAGGTCCCAAGCTCAGACATTCCAGGAACAGGTTCCTTAAACATCCTAAATTCATTCTAGCCACAGAGTCTTTGCAAGTGCTGCTTTTTCTGCCTGTAACAGTGCCCTTGGTCTCCACCCCCTAATCTTTGCGTTGATCTATACTTTTTCTTTTCTTTTCTTTTCTTTTTTTAAAGACAGGGTTTCACCATGTTGACCAGCCTGGTCTTGAACTCCTGACTTCAGGTGATTTGCCCGCCTCAGCCTCCCAAAGTGCTGAGATTACAGGCGTGAGCCACCATGCTTGGCCGATCTATACTTTTTCATTGTGCAGGGATCAGTTCAAATGTCTTTTTAGAGAGGACTTACCTGACCATCTAAAAGGCTTAGTACTATCCAGAAAAAATATTTTCCTTATTTCTTTTCTTGTTTATTGTTTGTTTTTCCCACTAGAATGTCAACTCTATGAAAGCAGAAACCTTGTCTGTCTTATTCCCTGATGTATCCCCCATTACCTAGAATAGTGTCCAGCACATCATCAGTGTCCAAAAAATATTTTTAGTGAATGGTTACTGAAATGAATATTAAGCAATGTGAAAATGTTCAGTGAATGAATGAAAGAAGGTGGGATCCTGTCAGATAAAGAGCTTTAGGCAGGAGCTTCTAAGATCTCATATTTGTGTCTCTCCCACGGCATCTAGTAACCTGATTTCTTCTTTCCCTTATCTGTTTCACACATATAAACACATAGTTCTGTCTGCCCTACCTCATACTCAGATGTTTATGGATCTGTTCCCCTGACTGAGAGATGTTTGAAAGTAGGACCTTGTTTTTGGACCCGTCTACTCCTCTGCAATTAGCTCAGGGCCTGGCACTAAGTCCCTCAACAAATAACTCTTGATATGGATGGACTTTCATTTCCTTCCAGAATTCCAAAAGCATTGCTGGACTTCATACTGGAGAAAATACTCCCCCTGTAACCTAAAGCCAAACCCAAGTCAAATTTCAATGTGTAGGAATGGTCAAATCCAAAACAATTTAAGCAAAAAAAAAAAAAAAAACCCATAACATTATTGGATTAGAATCCATAAAAACTAAATATCTATGAGACCATACTAACTTACAAAAGTAAATGAGTAAGTAAATACATGCGGGTAATGGAACAGCTCTTTCTTACAGTAGAATTCTAAATAATAAATATAAAATTACACCTACAACCACCTGATCTTCAGCAAATTTGACAAAAACAAGCAGTGGGGAAAGGATTCCCAATTTAATAACTGGCACTGGGAGAACTGGCTCGCCATATGCAGACAACAGAAACTGGACCCCTTCCTTACACCTTATACAAAAATTAACTCAAGATGGATTAAAGACTTAACTGTAAAACCCAAAACTATAAAAACTCTAGAAGAAAATCCAGGCAATACCATTCAGGACATAGGCATGGGCAAAAATTTCATGATGAAAACAAAAAAAGCAACTGCAACAAAAGAAAAAAATTGACAAATGAGATCTGATTAAACTAAAGAGCTTCTGCACAGCAAAAGAAACTACCGTCAGAGTGAACAGGCAACCTGCAGAAAGGGAGAAAAATTTTGCAATCTAGCCATCTGACAAAGTCTAATATCCAGAGTCTACAAGGAACTTAAACAAATTTACAAGAAAAAAAAAAAACTTCATTAAAAAGTAGGCAAAGGACATAAAGACACTTCTCAAAAGAAGATATTCATGTGACCAGCAAACATGAAAAAAAGCTCAATATCACCGATCATTACAGAATGCAAATCAAAACCACATTAAGGTGCAATCTCACACCAGTCAGAATGGCAATTATTAAAAAGTCAAGAAACAATAGATGCTGATGGGGTTGCAGAGAAAAAGGAGCGCTTTACACTGTTGCTGAGAGTGTACATTAGTTCAACCATTGTGGAAGACAGTATGGCAATTCCTCAAAGATCTAGAGGCAGAAATACCATTTGACCCAGCAATCCCATTACGGGGTATATACCCAAAGGACTATAAATCACTTTACTTTAAAGATGCATGCACATGTATGCTCATTGCAGCACTGTTCACAATAGCAAAGACATGGAATCAACCTAAATGCCCATCAATGATAGACTGGATAAAGAAAATACGGTACAATCCCACCATGGAATACTATGCAGCCATGATAAGGAATGAGATCACGTCCTTTGCAGGGACATGGATGGAGGTGGAAGCTGTTACCCTCAGCAAACTAACACAGGATCAGAAAAACAAACACTGCATGTTCTCACTTATAAGTGGAACCTGAAGGATGAGAACACATGGTAGGGGAACAATAAACAGTGGGACCTGAAGGGGGAAAGGGTAGGGAGAGAAAAAGTGTCAGGAAGAATAGCTAATGGATACTGGGCTTAATACCTCGGTGATGGATTGATCTGTTCAGCAAACCACCACGGCACATGTTTACCCACATAACAAACCTACACATCCTGCACATATACCCTGGAACTTAAAATATTAGTTTGGTGTAAAAGTAATTGTAGTTTCTTGTCATTACTTTTGCACAAACCTAATAAAAATTGAAGGAAAAATAAACTAAATGTAAAATTATCTTCTTACACAGTACTTAGTAGTTACAAAGAGAAAAATAGTAACTTACAGTGAACAAATCTGGCAGATGCCACCTTCAGTTGACAAGTAGTCAAGATTCAATTCCTCATTAATAAGACATTTCACCATCATATGTCACATGGCCACAACATCACTTTTATGGTATTTGGCCCCAAAATGCATACCATTGATCTAATCATGAGAAACAGTAGATAAACTTGAATTGAATGAACTCCTACAAAATAACTGACTGATATCCTTTAAAAGTATCAAGGTTTTAAAAGACAAAAAAAAAAAAATAAAATAAAATATTGAGGAATTGCCACAGATTAGAGGATACCTAGGAGAGTTCATGACAAAATAAAGAGTGGGATCCTGGATATTGGATCCTGGACCAGAACCAATGAAGGACATTAGCGGGAAAACTGGCAAAATGCGGGTAAGGTCTATAGGTTACACCATAGTAATGTTAATTTCCTGGTTTTGATAATTGAACTATGATTATGTAAGATGGTAACAGGCGAAACTGGGTGAAAGGTACATAGGAACTCTTTGCTGTGGTTTTGTATATCTAAAATAAAATTGGGCCAGGCACATTGGCTCACGCCTGTAATTCCAACATTTCGGGAGGCCAAGGTGGACGGATCACTTGAGGTCAGTTCGAGATCAGCCTGGCCAACATGGTGAAATCCCCTCTCTTCTAAAAATACAACAATTAGCTGGGTGTGGTGGCGGGCATCTGTAATCCCAGCTACTCGGGAGGCTAAGGCAGGAGAACTGCTCTACCCCAAGAGGCAGAGGCTGCGGGGCGCAGATATCGCACCATTGCACTCTAGCCTCCGCGACAGAGCGAGACTCTGTCTCAAAACAAACAAACAAACATCAGTTAGAATCAAAAGTTAAAAACACTTCAAGAATATACAATTCAAATGAGGTCGTCGTTCCAAATATACTCTGTAAGTCAGGCGAAGCCTTGAGTGCGCCTCTTTTCGCATATGTACGACGCGCAAGCCTTACCAGGAGGCTCCGCGAGAGGGCAGCGCGAAGCGACGGCGTTTGGACCCGGGGACTGACCGTAGCGCGGAGCCGGAAGCAGAGGCTCGTAGGCGGCTCTGAGGTTTGGAGGCACCGGGGTAGGTCGCGGGAAGCTGTCTGGCTCCTTTTGACAGCCCCTTTGCGAACAGCTGCCACCATGTCTTCAGTGAGCCCCATCCAGATCCCCAGCCGCCTTCCGCTGCTGCTCACCCACGAGGGCGTCTTGCTGCCCGGCTCCACCATGCGTACCAGCGTGGACTCGGCCCGCAACCTGCAGCTGGTGCGGAGCCGCTTGCTGAAGGGCACATCGCTGCAGAGCACCATCCTGGGCGTCATCCCCAACACGCCTGACCCCGCCAGCGACGCGCAGGACCTGCCGCCTCTGCACAGGTAGGCCGGGCAGCCCCCGCGGCGACGGCTGGCGGCGCGGCCTCCTCCGGGCACCCGGGCCCAGTCCGCGGTCGGCCTTGAGCCGAGGCTCGGTTCGGGGCGGACTTCGTCGCTCGGTTACGCCTCCCATGCAGAATGGAGATGACAGAGAGCCTCCCCATGACCGTGAATGAGATCGTTCATGAAGTAGTGCCTGACGCCTGGTGAAACTATACAGTTTCCTGCCGCTGTGGATAATTTAATTTGAATCCGCCCCCCTACCACCACCACCGACCCCGCAATTCCTCGCCCTCGGTCTTCATCCTCCTAGACCAGTGCTTTTAACTTTCCAGACCCTTTCCTTCTCTCCGGTGATCTCTGCCTTCACTTTCCTTCGCTTTCCACCTTCCTCCCCACTACCCTTTCTTCCTATCCGCTTCCCGTTTATCACGTTATCTCCTGCTTTGGTCTCTGGAGTAGCTGGGACTATAGGCAAGCCCCACCACACCCTGCAGATTTTTTATTTCTTTTATGAAAATCCCTCCAGAACAACAATTCTCAATTCTCCTGCTTGGAAGTAATCACTAATAATCAGATACTTGTAACCTGATCCTTGATGTTCATATCATTGCCTTTGTTTTAAATGAGTAGCAATGTTAAAATTTAGTCTTTTAAATTAGAAAATATACATTGAAAACTCTTCATAGAATTCCAGCATTATAAGAACCCATTAGACCATCTAGTTATCCTAGAA
The DNA here is from genome assembly GCA_004027715.1 of Plecturocebus donacophilus. Lineage (NCBI taxonomy): Eukaryota > Metazoa > Chordata > Mammalia > Primates > Pitheciidae > Plecturocebus > Plecturocebus donacophilus. The sequence goes on from PVKP010017259.1 coordinate 18,850, forward strand.
GTATTGTTTGCTACTTTAAAAGCCTGTGTGGAAAGATTGTACCATAATCCTTGGTAATAGTTTCCAATGCCTTTTTTTCTCTAATGTGACCTTTGAAATACTTTAAAAAAAACTTTAATAATACAAATACTGGGTTATCCATAGCGTTAGTCTGTTTCCATGCACAGATCTGTCCTTCCCCAGTTACCTGCTTTTCCGTATGGTAGCCCAGAGACAAGGTGAGGGTCTCTGTTCCTGTCTCTTGTTTCCTTTACACCATTCAGGTGACAGTGGCCACAATCTTCAAGGAGCAGCAGAAATAATTTGCTCCCAGCGTTCTTTGCTGCACAGAGTGGCAGGGTCAGATGGTAACTTACCTCTGCCACTTCCTTGGTAGTTTTGACTAGTACAGTCCCTTTCTTCACATTAGTGTGCAGACATGTTGCCTGCGGGAGCCTTTTTAAAGGAGGAGCTTTGGACTTGACTTGCAGTATAGAACTTGGCTGGCGTGCTGACTCAGGGCACCCTGCGTTTTTCTGCTTAGTTGAACTGCATTTTTGGTGCCTCCCGAGTGACCCATTATTTTCTTAGTGAAAAGGGGTAACAATTTAGCACTATCTGTACAATATCTTTTCAAGCATTTCAAGATGGTCATCCAGTCTTCTTCCAAATTTACACTCTTCAAGGTACATGGCTTCATTTCATCGTAGTGCTGACTTCTCAGTGCCCCTCTTTGTTGGCTTGCTTGTTTTCAGTAAGACTCCAGCTAAGTTTCATCGGCGTTTATCTAACAAACTATTAATGCCTTATGTATAATAGGTACACACTTTCATAAGTTGGATCAATTCTTTGTCCATACATTATTTCTATTTGTATTCTTAGAATTCTTAGGCATTCAAGAAATGCTACCTGATAATAGCAGACTTTTAAAATTTAATCTATTAGATTTTCCTAAATCTTCATTTACTCTTCTTAAGGAAGGTTTATAATATACAAGTGGCATTTCTTGAATTTAGAAATGAAGTTAAAGAGTGAGAAGCTGGATACATTGGCTTATACCTGTAATCTCAGCACTTTGGAAGGTTGAGGCAGGAAGATCGCTTGAAGTCAGGAGTTCAAGACAGCCTGGGCAACATAGGGAGACCCGTCTCTACCCCCCAAAAAAAAAAAAAAAATTAGCCAGGCATGGTAGCACATGCCTTTAATCCCAGCTTTTGGGGGTGCTGAGGTGAGAGGATTGCCTGAGCCAGAGAGGTCTAGGCTGCAGTGAGCTGTGATTGTACCACTACACTCCAGCCTGGGTAGCAGAGTAACATCCTCTTTCAAAAAAAAAAAAAAAAAAGTAGAGATTTGTGGTCTCCCTTTGTTGACCAGATTGGTGTCAGATTCATGGGCTCAAGTGATCTCCTACCTCAGTCTATCAAAGTGTTAGGATTACAGACATAAGCCCCCATGCCTGGCCTATGTTTATAATTCTTATAGGTACAGGTGGTACTTATTGTCCATTGTGTTGGACAAAAAAGTAAAATTTGTCTTAAAATATAATTAAGGAACTCTTAATTTATTAAATTATCTTTTAAGTTTTCAATTTAAATTTATTTCTATTTTCTTGTAACCATGTATAACTAAGTTCTGTTTTTATTTTTTTGAGACAGAGTCTCACTCTGTCACCCATGCTGGTACAGTGGTGCCATCTTGGCTCACTGCATCCTCTGTCTCCCAGGTTCAGGTGATCCTCCCACCTCAGCCTTCAGAGTGGCTGGGACTACAGGCTCGTGCCACCATGCCCAGCTAATTTTTTTTTTTTTGGTAGAAACGGGGGTTTGCCATGCTCCCCAAGCTGGTTTCGAACTCCTGAACTCAAGCAATCCACTGGCTTTGGCCTCCCAAAGTGCTGGGATTACAGGCGTGAGCCCCAATGCCATGTTCTACCTTTTTGAATCTCATTTACTCACTTGTAATAAGGAAATAATACCACCTTCTTCATGGGGTGAAAGGAGGTATAAAATGAAGTGTGCATATGAAAGCCTTTGAAACTGCAAATCATTCAAAACCTGTATCCCAAATGGGTAGTTTTAAATGTAGATTTTCACAAAAGGGGATTAAGAGAGGAGTGGGGAGGCCCCATATTATTCCAACATGGAACTGGGCTAGCATCATTGCAGGAAGATCTTGGAAAAATAAAAATTCCAAGAAAAATCAAGGGCTTTAAGTAAAAAAATTTTTCTAAAGTGGCTGGGTCTGCTGCCACATGCCTGTAGTCAAAGCTACTCATGATGCTGAGGCGGGAGGATTACTTGAGCCCAGGTGATTGGAAGCTGCAGTGAACTATGATCACACCACTGCACTCCACCCTGGGTGACAGAGGAAGATTCTGTCTATTGGGAAAAAAAAAAAGAAAAACAAGTGCTGGGCATATAGGCCAGAATTAGATATTTATATAATATCCTCATCTTGGAAAACTGCTTTTTCCAGTAGTGCTGCTTTTAGATTTTCCCACTACAGCAGTTGATGGTTCTTAAACATGTTTGGAACTCTTATATTATTTAGTTAGTTTTCAAATTACACAAATTATAACCATTGTAGTCAGACATCATTTGGATTAAAACAATATTTTACAAACTCTGAGGGTAGATTCAAGTTAGGAGTTTCAAAACTTCTTTGAACAATGTCATAATAATTAGAGGATAGAATTACCGAGCACTACTGCCTAAAGAGAGGACACCACATATTGGGATATATAAACTTGGATCTGTTGCAAAATTAAAATGCTGCCTTTTGATCATACCTAATAATACATATATAGTAGAAAAGCCAGAATGTTTAGAAAAATGACTGACTTGATATACAACCTTTTGTAAATGATGACTTGATATACAACCTTTTATATGATATACAATCTTTTGTGTATCATAGAAGGAAAGTATTAGTTGAATATTTTATTTACCTGTTTGTATATATAAAACCTAGAGCCCAATATACAATAGATTCTTTTTCACTATGTTCTTCACCCAAAATGTCTTTCACCAGGTACTCTGTTTCTAGCCATCTGTAATTTCACAGATCATGTTTTTCTTTAAAAGGGATATATTCTAGGCTGGGCACAGTGGCTCATGCCTGTAATCCTAGCACTTTGGGAGGCTGAAATGGGAGGATTGCTTAAGGCCAGGAGTTTGAGATCAGCCTGGTCAACATAATGAGACCCATCTCTGTTTAAAAAAAAAAAAAGCAAAAAGAAAAGAAAAAAGATTTTTTTAAAGGAATATACTCTAGTCAACTATAAGTGATTTTAAGTAAAAAGCAATTAAGACATTTAAAACCTTTGTACATTCTGTAGGCATAGTATTAGTTCAATTTAAACTCTTCAGTCTGGAACAATCCTTTTACTGCAAAAACATTGTATTTGCTTTACAAGAAAACCCCTTTGGGCTGGGTGTGGTGGCTCACACCTGTAATCCCAGCACCTTAGGAGGCTGAGGCGGGTGGATCACCTGAGGTCAGGAGTTCGGGACCAGCCTGGCCAACACGGTGAAACACCATCTCTACGAAAAATACAAAAATTGGCCGGGCATGGTGGTGCTCGCTTGTAATCCCAGCTACTCGAGAGGCTGAAGCACGAGAATCCCTTGAACTCGGGAGGTGGAGGTTGCAGTAAGCCGAGATCACACCATTGCACTCCAGCCTGGGCAACAGAGTGAGACTCCGTCCCAAAACAAACAAACAACGCAGTGGCTCACACCTGTAATCCAGCACTTTGGGAGGCCAAGGTGGGCAGATCACGAGATCAAGAGGTCCAGACCATCCTGGCCAACATGGTGAAACCTTGTCTCTACAAAAATTACAGACAATTAGCTGGGCGTGGTGGCACGGGCCTGTAGTCCCAGCTACTGGGGAGGCTGAAGCAGGAGAATCGCTTGAACCCAGGAGCCAGAGGTTGCAGTGAGTCAGGATCACGCCGCTGCACTCCAGCCTGGTGACAGAGCAAGACTCCATCTCAAAAAACAAAACGAAACAAAAAAACATCTCTTTTTAGCATCACCTTTTAGGAGTGACGTAGCTTAATTAATTGTGTCTCCAGATCTGAAGGTCTGGATTTGTCTCATCTCTCTGGTTTCTCCTTGGTGTCTACTTTGTAAACCCTTTAGGCTGGGGATCCGGTTTCTTGTCTGTGGATGTTTTATATACAAACAGGACTGAGCTCTTTCAGCATTGCGCAAATGTCGATGAATATCATCTGCAATGAATTACGGTTTAAGTTGTTCTCTAATCAGTTTCGATATGGCTCACTTTCTCAGGCAATCTGAGTGGGCTTTCAGGAAGTGGGAAATATAACTTACTATTGAAAAAAAGCAGCCACAACACAAATAAGTCAAAATAATAGCTAATTGCCAAATCATCTCAACTTTTTTATGTATGTGATTTTTTTCTCTCATCAATTTATCTTCAGTCATTTGGCTTAAGTTATTATTTAAATCAGTTTTTATTGTAAATATGATAATGATTGAAAGGTAAGAAAGGATGGACGTGGTTCAAAATAAGCTGAGTGGCAGAAAGAAGCCAAAGGCTATGTGTAATCCACAGAATGAGTAATTTATAAGGAAGTAATCAAGAATTACTGTGTTTAGAAGTAAGCAAGTTCAGTCACATATTCACATACTGTATTGTATGATTTGTTATCTTTGAGATAAGTGTTCTTCCATTACCTCTTTCCCAGGGTGTTGAGAGTTCTAGTCCTTCTAGTTTCTTTTCTGGAATTACCACTTTTCCTATGGCTGAAGACAGAAAATATTATTTATTTTGGGATCTGGAAGTATCTTCTGAATGCTGGTTTTTATATTTTATATAACTGGCTTAGTTTGGATGGGGCTTCCTTTCTGTGAATTAAATTTATATGTGACTTGATCAGAGTTCTATATGCTGATGGGGAGCTGAGACTTAAATAAAGCTTTTTCACCTGTTAGGTGAAGTGATTACCACTTAGAACTAGGTTGAGACCTTTCGAGATGTGGGTCTTTAGCTTTCCTCAGTCTGTGCCAGTGTGTGGACTATAATATTTAACTCTCACACTTAGAAATTCAGTGTTAAGGGCATATATGTATATATATATATATATATATATTCCCAGATTGTGATGGCAGTTTGTGATAAGGTGGGTATTTAGAAGTTTCATAGATTATGTAAGAAAACTGACTTGATGTTAGTAGCACAACTGGTGTTGGAACAGAGATTTCTTAGATTGGTTTATGCTATTTATGTTTAAATATATTCAAATTGATAATATTTATCCTGGTGTAAGATTGCCTTATTCTTAGTTGGCAACATTAATTTAAGCTATATAATTGTCAGCTACTTTTCTCTTACATTTTTATGCCTGAATAATCCAAATGTTTACAAATTCCTACCTAATTTTTTAAAAGAGGTACTGATTATAGTGAGATGGTTTGTTTTGCCCTATAGTTCAGGAAAGTGACAGAAGAGACCACATACTGAATGCTAAGTTAAATTGAAAAATAATTCATTTACACTTCAGATGTTCTTTGCTTAATATGAATTTATCAGAAAAGCCAACACTTTTTGAAGTGAGTTTCTATTTACCATATTGAATATTTGTAATACGACGTTCTGTGTGTTTTTCAGGATCGGGACAGCTGCACTGGCAGTTCAGGTTGTGGGCAGTAACTGGCCCAAGCCCCACTACACTCTGTTGATTACCGGCCTATGCCGTTTCCAGATTGTACAGGTCTTAAAAGAGAAGCCATATCCCATTGCTGAAGTGGAGCAGTTGGACCGACTTGAGGAGTTTCCCAACACCTGTAAAATGAGGGAGGAGCTAGGAGAACTATCGGAGCAGTTTTACAAATATGCAGTACAAGTAAGTTGCTTTTATTTTTTCTTAAAACCCATTTTTCTTCGGTTCCTTTGCTGTTCTAAGATATGATGAATCTGTTGGATGGTGAAGTTTTAGGATAGTATACATTTAAATGATTTAGTAACATCATTTATTAATTTCTATCTGTTCTTGTCTGGGTTGTACTTAAATCATTCTAGGACATATTGGCCTACCCTTTCTAAAGTTTTTCCAAATGTTATTTCTATAGTTTTCCTTACAACTTCTACTGTCTCTAAACTAGATAATTATTAAACCTAAATATTTAAAGCTAAAAGTAAAATACTGCACAGAGCTATTTGTCATTAAAATATCTACGCACCATTTATATATGTTATAATATATCACTTCAAAAGTCAAGATCACACTATGTCTAGCAGTAGCTATGGTAGATCAAGCCTCTGGTGGACTGAATTCAAGTATGGTTAAAACCTTGATTAGCTAGAATGCTGGGGAGGGAAGCACATTTTAGATATGCATTAAATATTTGACTCCTTAATTCTAGTTTTTTGGTTAACTCTAGGTAGAACAGAAAACTCCTCTTCCCAGCCCCATTTTGTTTCAAAGCCCAATGAAACATATTATAAAATTTTAAAATATAGTCTTCTACTTTTCTATTGATAAAATCCAGTGACTATAACTGGATATCTATGAGGATCAGATAATGTCTAAAAGTCTCAATTATAAATACTACTGATCATTAAAATTTGTGTAGGGCAAGTGTTCATAGCCTGTTGTACTTGTATCTGATGTGGCATTTGAAGAGCCATACTTACAGTGTAATGAACAATAATGGAGTAGAAAATTAGGGGGCCGGGTGCGGTGGTACATGCCTGTAATCTCAGCACTTTGGGAGGCTGAGGTGAGTGGATTGCTTGGGCACAGGTCTTCGAGATCAGCCTGGGCAACATGGTGAGATATCACCTCTACAAAATATACAAAAATTAGCCATATGTGGTGGTGCACACCTGTAGTCCCAGCTACTGGGGAGGCTGAGGTGGGAGGGTAACTTGAACCCAAGAGGTGGAGGTTGCAGTGAGCCAGGATTGCATCACTGCACTCCAGCCTGGGCAACAGAGCGAGACCCTGACTCAAAAAAAAAAAAAAAGAAAGAAAAATAGAAAATCTGGATCTGTAACTTCTGTAGTGGCTGAAAGAAAGGATTTTGAGGAAAGAAACTTCAGTTTGAAAATTAGAATAAGTGAATATACTGCTTAGGAATAAAGGAGATGGAGGGAAATAGAATTTCTTTTTCTTTTTGGCAGTGATGTTCCCTGGGTCTTTGTGCTTCTGTTGGACGTAGCTTCATACCCTCTTTCACTTTGTCTTTACTTCTTTGCACTTTGAATCTAGATAAATTTTTTAAACTTGTAAAGATTTTCCAGTGACATTAAAGGAATTTTTAAAGAGAAATAGATCACCATACATCTTGCTATCATCATGCGTCAAATTTCATTTTTGTTTGTCTTCTGGGCTCAGTCCATATTCAATTATGTGTTTTGTTTTCGTATTCATGTCTAATGTTCATATTAAGTACTTTTATAAATTTCATTGAGTTAATGTATGCTAATTTTATCATTTCTCTTTTGAGACATTAAGATTATTTACAATTAATTATTCTCTTTCATCCCCTTCTACATCTACTTCTACAGCTCTTCAATTGACTTCTTCAGTAACCTCCTGTCTCCCAGTTTTTCTGTCTTGAACCTTCTCTGTTCCCTGAGCCTTTCTAAAAGAAGTTTAGGGCATCCCTTTCCCTTGAGTAAAAGACTTTAATGGCTGTAGGATAGACACCAAATTTCTTAGTATAACATTAAGACTGTTGTAATTTGTTTTGGGCCTATCTGTCTTGCTTCAACTCTAGTTATCACCTCACTGACACCCTAATTCTAACTCTACTGAATATAAAAGAGCTTCACATTGAGTTATTTCATGTCTCTATAATTCTGCCTTCCATTCTCTGCTGGGAGTGCTCTTCCATCTCAGAATTTTTTTGTTTTTTTTTTTGAGACCCAGTCCTGCCCTGTTGCCCAGGCTGGAGTGCAGTGGCGCAGTCTCGGCCCACTGCAACCTCCGCCTCCCAGGTCCAAGTGATTCTCTTGCCTCAGCTTCCCGAGTAGCTGGGATTACAGGCATGCGCCACCATGCCCGGCTAATTTTTTGTGTCTTTAGTAGAGATGGTGTTTCACCATGTTGGCCAGGCTGATCTCAAACTCAAGACCCCATAATCTGCCCTCCTCAGCCTCCCAAAGTGCTACGGTTACAGGTGTGACCCACCATGCCCAGCCTCCATCTCTGAATTTTAAAATTGAATCTATGCTTTCCCAACACCTGTAGGCTGTTAGCGTTCCTTTCTGTGCCTTCACAGTCCATCATACATATCATTTAACATAATGCTTATCACATTTTATTGAAATGTATTTTACAGGTATTTTTTCTTTACCAAACTTGAATGCATTTTTCTACTTTAACCATCCTATGCTGAGCAGTGTATTGGGTCTGGCAAATAGTTTGTACTCAGTAAATGTCTGGAAAATGAGTTTTAACTGTTTTTGTTTTCATAGGGTGAATTCCTAGTAGCAAGAGTATTCAGATTTCATTATCTGCTTTTTCCACCTGAACAGCTTCATCATAATTATACTTTAATTCCCTTGATTCTAGGCAGATAGTGGATAGGTTCCAAAATTACAATGTTGTTGGAGAGATTTGATTATTATTTGCACATGAAATCTTATTTGAATTGACTGAGGATTTAATATATCGTTTGTGAATTAGTGTGAACTAAGTTTTGCTGTGTTAACTACTCTGAAATCTCAGTCACGTAACGAGTGTCTTTCTTGCTCATGCTTCATGCCTGAAACTAGTGGGGGTCGTATCTGCCTATTAGAGTCACTTGGACCCAGTTGGATTGGAGATTCATCTCAAGACATGCTTCCCTTATCTCTGAGGCAGGAAAAGAAAATGGGGCGCATCTCTCATTGGCTTGTAATGCTTCTGCCCCAAAGGAACTGCCACTTCCACTATGTTTCATGGGTCAGTTTAAGACTCATAGACACACATATTAATATATTCAAAGGAAGTTAGAAAGATCAGTGTCCAGAAGAAAAGGGAAGTTTGTCAGTAGCACTAATGACTATCACAGTTACTGAAAATGTGCCTTGGGCTTAATCTGTCTTAACTCCCAGGTATACCCTGGCAATTGTTTTTCTAAAAATCATTCATAGTCAGTGCTCAGATTCTAGTTAGTCCAAACTGATATGGTTTGACTGTGTCCTCACCCAAATCTCACCTTGAATTGTAGTAATTCTCATGTGTCAAGGGCAGGGCCAGATGTAGATAATTGAATCATGGGGGTGGTTTTCCCCATACTGTTCTCATGGTAGTGAATAAGTCTCACTAGATCTGATGGTTATATAAATGGTAGTTCCCCTGCACATGGTGTCTTGCCTGCCTCCATGTAAGACGGGCCTTTGCTTCTCCTTTGCCTTCCTCCATGATTACGAGGCCTCCTCAGCCATGTGGAACTGTGAGTCGATTAAACCTCTTTTATAAATTACCCATTCTTGGGTATGTCTTTATTAGCAGTGTGAAAACAGACTAACACACAAATGTTATACTAAATATTAATATTTCAGCTTCTGATTGGCTGTGATAATAGTGTCAATTATACTAAATTTCTAATAATGCACATATTTCTATTAATGTACCTCTAATAATGATATTGCGATTATGTAAGAGAATATTCTTGTTCTTAAGAACAAGGGTCCTTAATCTGTCATGGGATTAGAGATTTAAAGAAAGAATAAGGATCTCGATTCTGCAGCTTAACCTCAAATGTTCAGTAATTATAATGTGTGAGTGAAGAGAGAAAGCAAATGTGGCAAAATGCTAACAATTGGTATTGTATGATTCTTGTAACTTTTTTGTACATTTGAATTTTTTTCAATAGAAAGTTAAAAATCATGGCAGAAGTTTACAAAACCAAATATTGCTTTTCATTATGATTGACATTTTGAAAGTACTTTTCTTTACCTCTGAGGCCTGTAAAATACCTGGACTATATTAATCAGTGATCTTTCAAAAACAAAGACGGAGGCCCAAACATTAAACCTAGATGGAAATCTGATTTTTAAAAATTGACAAATAATGCCAGATTTCATTTAAAAGACTTTTTTTCCCCCTTCTAGTTGGTTGAAATGTTGGATATGTCTGTCCCTGCAGTTGCTAAATTGAGACGTCTTTTAGATAGTCTTCCAAGGGAAGCTTTACCAGACATCTTGACATCAATTATCCGAACAAGCAACAAAGAGAAACTCCAGGTACAGTGTTCCCTTCTTGAATGCTAGATTGCTTTGTCACTTTTTATTGAGATCTAGATAGTGAGTACTTAAGTTTTGACCTTCCAGAAAAAGATACTGGAGACCCAAGGTAGTTGAAATGCTTTTACATTTAAATTGACTTTCAAATGTGATTGTTTTGTATTTTTGTTTACATGAGCAGCTCCTTTATTTGCATAATCAGTACTAGTAATTAATTTACCCAAAAAGTTAAAGCAAAGAATCATAAAAAGGTAAATATTTAGCTGGGCTCAGTGGCTCACGCCTGTAATCCCAGCACTTTGGGAGGCTGAGACATGAGGATCACTTGAGATCAGGAGTTCGCGACCAGCCTGGCCAATATGGTGAAATCCCATCTCTACTAAAATACAATTAGCTGAGCGTGGTAGCGTGCACCTATAATCCCAGCTACTTGGGAGGCTAAGGCAGGAGAATCACTTGAACCCAGGAGGTGGAGGCCACAGTAAGCCAAGATCATGCCACTGCACTCCAACCTGGGCAACAGAGACTCTGTCTCAAAAAAAAAGGTAAATATTGAATTTAACTTAAATATATAGACGTTCTTTGATTCACTATTTTTAAAAATGGAGCCATGGCCCTTCCCTTGTGTGTGGACCTGCTTTCTTAGAATCTTCACAGTGTTTCTTATATAAATCACACCTATGATGCATGACTTATTATTTTAAATTTCTATTTATTTAAAATGAAATGAATTTTAAAGATACTTGAAAAGTAATCCAAGTATAGAATCCTAGATTTACATGACATAATACCCAAACTCTAATACTTTTAAGTTTTCTTGCACACTTATTTTTAAGGTACTTTTAAAGCAGTCTTTTTTATTGAGTCATCCTAGAACATTTGTTTGTTTTCATTGAAACAGCTCTTTCGTATATTATCAGTTTATTTAATACTTCAATCCAACCTTTATAATAGCAAACACAACTAATACAAACAGGTTGGTTGTATATAGGAATTCCGTTAAACCAGCGGGAATAGAAGAGTTACAGGACTGCCAGAGAGCCCCCTGGCTGTTGGCGGCAGCGATGTGTTTTATTGTGGGAACAGAAAGTGGCCAGTGCTCCTACAAATCACTAGTGAGAGTTTGTTTAGTGCTTCTGTTCTCTTGAACTGTGTCTGTTTTTTTTTTTTTTTATCTTAAAAACACACAACTTCATTTTAAAGTGAAAAACCAAGATCCTGTTTTTTTCTTTCTCTTTTAAGGATTCTGATATTTGTCTCAAACAACCTTGCTAATTAATATACTTCATTTGGTTGTTTTAGCCATAGTGTAGTGTGAATACTGATAGGAATTTTTTTTTTTTTTTAAACTTGGCAATTTAAGCCATGGCTCTGACTGCCTGTTTTTGGATTGTGTATTCCTAAGAGAGATCCTATTAATTGATTCACATTTCCTTAGATTTTAGATGCTGTGAGCCTGGAGGAGCGGTTCAAGATGACTATACCACTGCTTGTCAGACAAATTGAAGGACTGAAATTGCTTCAGAAAACCAGAAAACCCAAGCAAGATGATGATAAGAGGGTAAATATTTATTTGAATCCATTTCAGGCTTGAAAAAAAATAAGGAGAATTAAAAAAGGAACAAAAAAAATTTATTGTCACCTAACGAGAGTTACTGATAACATTTAGGTGTTTCCTTCTCATCCTTTTCCTTGCCTGGATTTTTTTATAAAGCATGTAAGCATTTTTCTCATTTTGTTTCGGTTATCATCCCAAAGGATAATTTACTGAGCCATTCCCCTTTTTGTGTTGTTTCCAATGTTTTGCATATTGTAAACACTAACAACTATGATGAGTGTCTTTGAGTATAACAGTTTTTTACTACATGTAGTATTAAGAAAGTAATGCAAAATTGTTTCCTAAAGGGACTATATGTTGTGCCAAAATTTGGCTGTTTTCAGCTTATAAAAGTTTCCATTTTCCTTTAGTCAAATCTTGATCTTTTGTTGTTTTCTAAGCTTAAGCCCTCTAGCCTCTAGTGGCTTGATAAATATTCACTTTCATTTTAACTTCAGTTGATTTTTTTTAAAGGTATTTAATTGGCTGGGCATGGTGGCTCATGCCTGTAATCTTAGCACTTTGGGAAGCTGAGGTGGGTGGATCATGAGGTTAGGAGATCAAGACCATCCTGGCCAACACTGTGAAACCCCGTCTCTACTAAATTACAAAAGATTAGCCAGATATGGTGGTGCATACTTGTAGTCCCAGCTACTTGGGAGGCTGAGGCAGGGGAATCGCTTGAACTCGGGAGGCTGAGATCAGGTCACTGCACTCCAGCCTGGTGACGGAGTGAGACTCCGTCTCAAAAAAGAAAAAGTAGTTATTTAACCCATATGTTACTTATTTTGAAGACAGCAATTGTATTTTTCCCTCAAATAGCTTTTTGTTTGACTCCACACCACTGTTAAATAATCCTTCCCATCCCCATTATCATCCGTTACATTTATATGTATGATAGGATCTGTTTGACGTCTACCTTGATCTGTTGATTTTACCGTTTTTATATCTGGACAGAGTTAAGATTAGGAAGATATATTTGATGTGGACAGGATGTGAAAATGGCAGTTCTCTAAAGGCTGTTGGAGATGCAGAACTCTGACTTAAGTGAAGTGTTGAGAATTATGTTAGCAATTTGATGTTCATCAGCACAGAAGTGTTTTGTCATCAAAGAGAACACATTGTAGAGAAAGCAGAGCAGAAGGCAAGAACTCCTCCCTGGTGGGACTAGAGAAGGGGCAGTAAAGTAGGCCGAAGAGAGAGATAGGAGTTAGTGGTCATCATGCTGGCGTTTAATACTCCAGGACACCATGCTGTTTAAAGCATGCAGAAAGCTGGATTATTTCTGGCCTGAGATCAGATCAGGGACTGAATTACTCGCTTTGTGCAGAAAGGCAAATCCAGTGGGAGTTGCAGAAAACTGCAACTTACTCTCAATAAAGGTTGCCATCACTTAAAATGAAAGTTGTTCACAAGAGCTTCAGAAAATGATCAAACAAAAGACAGTTTTTTAAAAAGTAAGAATCAGAGGATAGTATTTGGAGTTAGCCTAAAACTGTCTCCTTTTCATTCCCCTTAGAGTTAAAAAGCACCATTTTAGCAGTCGAGGGAAAAATGCATTAAAAAGTACTTTTGTCTTAACAGTGAAATTACTGATATGCTTATAAAAATCTCACTTTAAAAAAATATATAATATGTTCAGTTTTTTATTCTTTAAAGTATTTTGTCTGCTAATGACTTACATAAGAAGAAAAGCATATATTAATACTTACGTTTTTATAAAATTAAATTTTTATTTACTGCTTTATGTTTTAAACATTTTTATATTTGAATATATTAAATAGATAAATTTTCCAGGTTAAAAAATAAGTTCTGGGCTTAGTGTGGTGGCTCACATCTATAATCCCAGCACTTTGGGAGACCAGGGAAGAAGAATCGCTTAAGGCCAGCTGTTCAAGACCAGGCTGGGCAACATAGTGAGACCTCATCTGTACAAAAAAATTTAAAAAATTAGCCAGGATGCTGGTATATGTCTGTAGTCCCAGCTACTTGGGAAGCTGAAGTGGAAGGATCGTTTGAGCCAGGGAGGTTGAGGCTGAAGTGAGCAGTGTTTGTGCCATTGCACTTCAGCCTGGGTGACAAAGCTTGACCCTGTCTCAAAAAGTAAAATGTTCTGGAGGCTTTTAAATTAAATGCTAGTATATTGTTTTGCTCCAGTAATGGTTGCTTATTCATGAATTTCAAGGAGCTCATAAGGTAGTTTTAACATATGATAGAGAGATCATAGAGAACACAAAGGTCATTTAACTTTGCACAGAATATGTTTTTTAGATTTGAAAGAACAATTTTGGCAGGATGGGAACAGATGCCAAGGGCTCACTGAAGTAATTGATGAGGTAGTGGATGTGGTAGTTATAGCCACTTGTTAGAGAAGCAGAACCTCGCAAGAAGGGAAGTAAATACTGCAGTAGTTAACTGGAAGGAACTAGATGTAAGAAAAAATATTTTAAACCCAGGAAAGCTTTGAAGACAAAATAGAGCCAGTGCTGGAAAGGTTGAACATGCTAGGAAGAAATTTTGTAATGTAGGAGAGAGAATAGAATTTTTTTCATTCACCAGATAATAAGAAGTAATATATATCAAGAAAATAGTGGCTGCAATAGTAGCTCAAAGAAAGATAGTTCCTAGATGTTTTAATTATTTCTAGTATCCCATGCCTTGAAATTTGTTTTCTCATGCAAGTATTATTATAAGCATATACCAAAGAATCGTGTCTACCTTATATTGGTCTACTTTTGCAATTCTGCTGCCTCTATATATACAACTGCCTTTTGATTATTATTCTGAACTTCACTTCCTAAACATATAGACTATAGTCATAAAAATGTTTATTCAGCACCAATCATAATTTTTTGTGGACCTGGGTACTTCATTTCCAATTTATTTTGACATACGGCTTACTCTTCTGCTTTCTATGTTAGGTTATAGCAATACGCCCTATTAGGAGAATTACACATATCCCAGGTACTTTAGAAGATGAAGATGAAGATGAAGATAATGATGACATTGTCATGCTAGAGAAAAAAATCCGAACATCTAGCATGCCAGAGCAGGCCCATAAAGTCTGTGTCAAAGAGATAAAGAGGTAAATTATAAAAGCCATTTGTTCATTATTGTTTTCATTTTGTTTATTAATGTTGAAAATTGTTGCTTATGGAAACTTGATTCTGCATTGTGGATCACAAAATGAAAGCTGTATCATTTGTTTTATATTCTCTGATCTTTCTCCTTTGTCTTATGCTTAGCATATTTATAGACAGCCCTACTCATTTGATCTTTTCATTGCCAACTCTCATCTTTCATGGCTTTCCTGATTCTCAGCTTGTATCTTTGATCTGTGGAGTGCTTTCCCCTTTCTTCATCCTTTAAGCAGAATCTAATTTTTAAAACATTCTTAGTACTCCTGATTAACACCACTTTCATTACTCGTTTCTCAAATACGGAGAATACATGATACAAGTCTTCCACTTGCAGTGTGCTGTCAAGCATTATAACTCTTGCAGCTGCCTTTTTGTTGTCTGAAAGAATGGACCATGCTTCTTTTCTTACACATAATGTTTGTCCAGTTAGCATTGTATTCTTCACATGTGACTTTTTTTCTCTAGATTATAGACTCTCAAGGGCAAGGACTCTCCATTTCTCTTTGTACAAGACAAAGTACAGGGAAACCTTGATAACAGAATAGGATATATAGGTTGATTACATTTTCTGGATATCCCCAGGATTAAACTGAAAGCCATTTTTCCTTTGTATACTTTTAGCTTTAGAACTTTTATTGCATTTTCTTTTATTAGTGAATTGTAATGAGTCTGCTTGAATGCTTAGTGACTTAATATTTGACTTTCTGAGGCTCACAGTTAAAAACATTGGTAATTGTAGTTGATGGGTATTTTATATTGCCTCTGACATTAGTTAATATGTGTAGAATATTTATTATGTGCAGAACACTTTGCTAAGCACTGCATGTATTATGGAAGTAGCATTTGTTATTAAATATATGTTAGCTTGCTTTTATGAGCAGACTATCTCTGATATAAAAAAATAAAATTATTATTTTATGCATAGTTAGGCACTTACATCTTATTGCGATAAGTAAACCAGTAGATATGTGTCACTTGACTATCTTGTGAGCTTAAAAAGGACACACACTAGTGAGGCCATATTTCCAGGCTAGAATTAGATATACTGTTTTCTCCTGCAGTTTGCAGGTGTCTGTCTTATTTTGTTTTGTAAGTACATTAAGTACTTACAAAAAGGAGAATGCATTGTAAAGAAAGCAGAGCAGAAGGGAAGAACTCCTCCTTGGTGGGACTAGAGAAGGGGCAGTAAAGTAGGCCGCTAAGAGAGATAGGAGTAGTGATCATTACATTACAAAACAAAATAAACATTTCATTAACTGGATACTTTAAAACTTTTTCAGATTTGTTTCAGTAAACATACATGATATATCTAACCAGGAAAGAGAGATGTGTTTGATTTTTCTGTGTTCTTGAACATGTTTGCTATGTATTTCTTTCTCCACAGACTCAAAAAAATGCCTCAGTCAATGCCAGAATATGCTCTGACTAGAAATTATTTGGAACTTATGGTAGAACTTCCTTGGAACAAAAGTACAACTGGTAAGCCACAAAATAACACCATTTTTGCAGTCTAATTGTCACTCAGAAAGCTCATGCAATTTTTCATTTCAAATTTACTCCACTGATTGTCTTACTGTTGAATTATTTTTATTTTTAATTTTTTGAAACAATTTTATTGAAGTGTGATTGGCATACAAAAAGCTATATGTATTTAATGAATACATCCATCTCAATGAGTTTCAGAAGAAGTATGCACCCACGAAACCATCGCTGTCTTCATAGCCATAAACATATCATCACTGCCAAAGTTTCCTCCTACCTCTTTTGTGATTATTATTATTATCATTATTATTGGCTTTTTTCTTTTGGTGCTGGTAGGAACATTGAATATAAGGTCTAATGTTAAATTAGACTGTAGCAAATTTTAAATATACATTACAGTATTGTTAGCAATAGGTGCTTTGCTTTATAGTAGATCTCTTGAACTTATTTATCTGGCATAAATGAAACTTTGTTCCCTTTAACCATCACTTCCCATTTCCTTCTCCCCTCATCCCCTGGCAACTAGTAATCTCTCTATTTCTATGAGTTTGACTATTTTAGATTCTACATATATTAAATAGGTGAAATCATGCAGTACTTGTCTTTCTGTGTCTGGCTTATTTCACTTAGCATAATGCCCTGTAGGTCCATCCATGTTGTCACAGATGGCAAGATTTCCTTCTTTTTTAAGGCTGCATAATATTCCATTGTATGTGTATACCATATTTTCTTTATTCACTTATGTGTCAATAGACATTTCAGTTTTTTCTGTACCTTGGTTATTGTAAGTAATATTACAATGAATATGAAAGCGCAGTTATCTCTTTGAGATCCTGATTTCAGTTCCTTTGGCTGTTTACCCAGAGGTGGAATTGCTGAATCATATGGAAGTTTTATTTTATCTTCTTTAGTAACTTTCATACTTTTTAAGTAACTTTTTTCGTAACTTTTCATAATGGCCGTACCAATTTACATTCTGAACAGCAGTGTACAAAGGTGCCCTTTTCTCCATATCCTCACCTTCACTGGTGATTTTTTTTTTTTTTTAAGTAATGGCCATCCTAACAGGCATAAAGTGCTTTCTCATTGTGGTTTTGATTTGCATTTCCCTGATGATTAGTCATGATAAGCACCTATTTGATTTTTTGCTGTTAAGTTGCATAAGTTCCTTATATATTTTGGATATTAACCCTTTATCAGTTATACGGTTTGCAGATATTTTCTCCCATTACATAGGTTAACTTCTCATTTTGCTGATCTTTTTTTTTCTGTTTAAAAGCTTTTTAGTTTGATATAATCTCACTTGTTTATTTTTTGCTTTTGTTGCCTTAATTTTGGTGTCATATCCAAAAACATCATGCCCAGACCAGTGAGGAGCTTTTAAAATATACTTTCTTCTAGGAGTTTTATGGTTTCAGGACTTACATTTAAGTATTTAATCCATTTCAAATTAATATTTGTGCAGTGGTATAATATTAGGGTTCAAGTGCGTTCTTCTGCATGTGAGTATCCAGTTTTCCCAACAGCATTTTTTTGAAGAGACTGCTCTTTACCTATTGTATATTCTTGGTGCCCTTGTTGAAAATTAGTTGACTTTCTAGGTAACCTTATAGGGTTTATTTCTGGGCTCTTTATTCTATTCCGTGTGTCTGTTTTTGTGCCAGAATCATACTCTCTGATTACTGTAGCTTTGTAATATAACTTGAAGTCAGAAAGTCTGATGCCTCCAGCTTTGCTTTTGCTCAAGATTGATTTGGCTGTTCGGGTCTTTTAATTTCTTATTCATTTTAGGATTTTTTATCTATTTTTATGAAAAATATCATTAGAATTTTAATAGGAGTTGCATTGAACTTATTGCTTTGAGTGGTATAGACATTTTAACAATATTCTTCTAGTCTATGAAAATGTAATATCTTTCCATTTATATGTGTCTAACTTCTTTTATCAGTGTTTTATAATTTTTAGTGTACAGACCTTTCACCTCTTTGGTTAAATTTGTACCTAAGTATATCATTCTTTCTGAGACTATTGTAAATTAGATTGTTTCCTTAATTTCTCTTTAGTTATTTAGTTATTTATTTTTGAGACAGAGTTTAACTCTTGTCGCCTAGGCTGGAGTGCAGTGGCGTGATCTCAGCACACTGCCACCTCCACTTCCCAGGTTCAAGCGATTCTCCTGCCTTAACCTCCCAAGTAGCCTTGATTACAGGCACCTGCCATGATACCTGGCTACATTTTTGTATTTTTAGTAGAGATAGGGTTTCACCATGTTGGCCAGGCTGGTCTCGAACTCCTGACTTCAAGTGATCCACCTGCCTCGGCCTCCCAAAGTGCTGGGATTACACACATGAGCCACCATGCCCAGCCCTTAATTTCTCTTTAGAGAAAGATTTTTTTGTGGGGTTTTTCTTTTTTGAGCCTTAATGAAGTGTAATTGACATACAGTAAACTTCACAAATGTAATATGTACATTTTGATGAGTTTTTGACTTACGTGTACATCTGTAATACCATCACCTAAGATGATAATGAGCATAACCATCACCTCCAAAAGTTACCTCATGCTCTTCAATAATCCCTTCCTTCTTCCCCACCTCTTTCCTCCTTGCTTCCCAACCCCCAAGCAACCACTAAAGATTAATCTGTATTTTCTAAAATTTCATGTAAATGGAATAATAGAGAATGAGTTCTTTTTTCTGGCTTCTTTAATTCAGCATGATTATTTTAAGGTTCATCTATGTTGCTATATATAACAGAAATTTGTTTCTTTTTATTGCTGGAGTTGTATTCTGTTGTATGGATATACCATCATTTGTTTATCAGTTCACCTATTGATGGACATTTGGGTTGTTTCCAGTTTTTTGGCTATTAAAAATAAAATTGGCCGGGCACAGTGGCTCACACCTGTAGTCCAGGCACTTTGGGAGGCCAAGGTGGGTAGATCATTTGAGTCCAGGAGTTTGAGACCAGCATGGGTAACACAGGGAGACCCTGACTCTATTTAAAAATAAAATAAAATATTAAATCATATAAACTAAAATATTTAATACAATAAAATATCAAAAAATAAAGCTGTGAGCTGTGGTAGTAAATTTATTTTTTAATTTATTTAATGTTTGCATTTCATGACAAAATACTGCTTTCTAGTTGAAATATTTCTTGATACTCTGAAATGCCATGTTGTCAGCATTAGAGATGTATAGCAGCCATGTATCCATGATGAAAATAATTCCATTAACATTTCAGCAAAGAACTGGAGATGAGTAAATTATGGTATAAAAGGAGTCACGTTAAGCTCCTAAACCATTACTTCATAGGATTATGTCTAGATAATTGTGAGTGTGGTTATAAAACCATGAAAATGCCATTGATAGATATTTATAGTTTTTTGAGATGGAGTCTTGCTCTGTCACCGAGGCTGGAGTGTAGTGGTGCGATCTTGCCTCACTGCAACCTCTATCTCCTGGGTTCAAGCAGTTCTCCTGCCTCAGCTTCCCAAGTAGCTGGGATTACAGATGCTTGCAAACACACCCGACTAATTTGGTATTTTTACTAGAGACAGGGATTCACCACGTTGGCCAGGCTGGTCTTTAACTCTTGGCCTTATATGATCTGCCTGCCTTGGCCTCCAGAAGTGCTGGGATTACAGATCTAAGCCAGTGTGTCCAGCCTAAATGTCTTTTGTGTATTTGTTTGTTTTTTGAGACAGTGTCTTGCCCTTTTACCCAGGCTGGAGTGCAGTGGTGCGATCTTGGCTCACTGCAACCTCTGCCTCCTGGGATCAAGCAATTCTCCTGCCTCAGTCTCCTGAGTAACTTGGGATTACAGGTGCCTGGCACCATGCCCAGCTAATTTTTGTATTTGTAGTAGAGATGGGGTTTCACCATGTTGGCCAGGCTGGTCTTTTAACTCCTGACCTCAAGTGATCCTCCCATGTTAGCCTCCCAAATTACTGAGATTATAGGTGAGAGCCACTGAGCCTGGCTCCCCATTCATAATTTTTGAAAGAGAAGTTTACCTACCAAGTAGAGATCTCAGATAGTAATCAAAAGCAGAAGGTAAAGCAGAAAGGAAAGAGTTGTAGGAAATAGTTTGCAGATTTTCCCATCTTAAATAAGAGGAGTCAGTAAATACCATTTCAGTTTTCAAATTATAAATAGAGAAATTTATATTGAAATTTAAAAATTTTTTACATGTCACCACGTGTTATTCAAGACAGGAAGAATGCTTTCTGAATCACTAAAAAGAATAATTAGAAAAATATATCCTGTATAGAAAAGATAGAAAATAATTTATATAACATGGAAATTATGTTTCCTTAAAAGATTGAAAGAACTTTTAAAATTGTCTTTACTTGGCCTATTTCTTGAAAGAAATTTCTTCACTGTTTTCAGTCTTTTCTAAATTATCTTGACTTTTATTCTCACATTACTGAATGTATTAATCATGAATGGATAATGCATTATAACAAGTACCTTTTTACGTACAAGATGATATTTTGATGGAAATGTTCTCTTCTTGGACATGATAATACTGATAACCTAACATTGAACCATCTTTGCATAACTGAAATAAATCCCACTGAGGCTTAGTAGATTATTCTTTATAGATTTGATTTACTAGCATTTTAATATTTACAGCTATAGGAATTAGTCTGAGGTTTTCTTTTATGTTTACTTTGGTACGTTTTAGTGTCAGGGCTAGCGTTGTGAAATAATTGAGAAACTTTCTCTCACTTATTCCTGTATTCATTGGTTGAGTTCTGGAGCCAGGAAATGGGGAAGAAATTTTAGTTCTTCCCTTTCTATGTCACTCACCTAGAACTCTGACTAAAATCAGTAGTACGACAATTAAATTATATGGTTTACTGCTTAGCTAGGTTTTTACAGGAACTAGCTTGGGAACCAAATTACCATCTCAGGCTATTTTTCTTCCTTTATGAAAAATATTTAGTACATTCTAAATAATTAATTAAAGAGTGGATTTGTGTGTATTTCTCTCTCCCATCTTCTTTTCACTGTCAGCGTGATCATGTGGCTGTGTATTATCCCCTGGCAGCCGTCCAGCTAGTGAATTCATTTTGGCTTCTGTTACCTGGCATTGAATCTGAGTATTTTAAATGCTAAAGCATATTAGTAAACCTGTCGAAAGCTTGGCACTAGAAACAAAGCCTAACTCGTACACTTCTGGTGAGACTTTGATACAACTTTCTATATGGCAATTAGGCAATTCTTTACACCATCTTTTTTTTTTCTTTTTGATCCAGCACTTCTGTTCATAGAAGACAAGCTGAAAGAAATCATTGCAGATATATGGGAAGATTTAATTACAGTGATGCATAGTGTGAAGCATTTTTTATAAGTGTAAAGATATGTAAACAACTTGAATGCTCAGCAGTAGGGAATTAAATGAATATAGATAATTAAGTAATGGAATATTAAGTAGCTGTAGAATATTACTGAAAAATACGTGTGACAGTGAAAGTTGTCTGTAATATATTAAGTGAAAAAACATCTTACAAAACTTAAAGGCCCCATAAAATCCCATTTTGAAAAATAGGTTTGTAAATGCACGCATACATGCTGGAATAACACATACTGAAGTAAAGGTAATGGTGATCTCTTGAGGACATGAGATTATGGGTAATTGTTTTCTTCTTTTTTATTAGTGTTTTCAGTTTTTCTGGAATTAACATATATTGCTATTGAAGTAAGGGAAAAATCACCCTTTTTAAAAAGGAACGAATGCCAGCACACATAGAATATGTAGAAATTATATCTCTGTAAGAAGTAACGTATAACTAGAAAATCATTCCAAATAAAATGGTATGAACACTGAGTTTTTAATTGTGTAGTGCCTACTATCTCTGGAGACACTAAGTCTTAAGCAGAAAAACCAAAGCAAATTTAGATCATTTAGAAGGATCCAAGCCTGTTCTTACCACATCTATTTTCAAAAAAAAAAAAAAAAAATTTTGGTCTTGTCATGCTTGAAAGGAGTTAACTTAAAATTTTTATGTGTTCTAAGTATTTCCGTTGGGTTATTTAACAGACCGCCTGGACATTAGGGCAGCCCGGATCCTTCTGGATAATGACCATTATGCCATGGAAAAATTGAAGAAAAGAGTACTGGAATACTTGGCTGTCAGACAGCTGAAAAATAACTTGAAGGGCCCAATCCTATGCTTCGTTGGCCCTCCTGGAGTTGGTAAAACAAGCGTGGGAAGATCAGTGGCCAAGACTCTAGGTCGAGAGTTCCACAGGATTGCGCTTGGAGGAGTATGTGATCAGTCTGACATTCGAGGACACAGGTAGAAGGCTTCTCTCGATTTAATCTCTGATTCCTTTTCTTTTTCATTGACAGAGCTCCCTGAAAGCTTGGGCATAGCATACATCTATTTTCTTTAAAGGGCTATTTGTGGTGCCTTGAATGGAAAGAACATTTATAAGACTTACCAGCTAGCCTGTAGCCTCTAAGCATAATGATAAATCCAAACTAACCTTGATTTGTATGACAGTGGGTACCTACTCTGTGCCTCAGCTTTCCTGGACTCTCATTTGGATGTAATTGTAAGTTATTATTGGATATTATTGTGTCTTTATACTCTTTTCAGCCCAGTAGCATTCCATAAATAATGACCCCTAACTCTTAGAGTTAAAAAAAAAATAACTGCAGTAGGGAGGGCTAATAGGAGGTGAGAAGTCTATGATAACAAACTTGTTTGGATTGCAGTCCTTTTATGAATGTTGATTTCTATTATGAATATGAGTAGTAAGGATAAATGTTAGCATAATTATCAAGGCTTATTCTTGTATTTTGGACTCACTTTCTATAAAAAATAAATAAACTGTAAGAACTGTCTCTCCAGGCTGGGCACAGTGGCTCACGCCTCTAATCCCATCACTTTGGGAGACTCAGGTGGGTGGATTGTTTGAGCCCAAGAGTTTCAGACGAGCCTGGGCAACATAAGAAATGCTGTCTCTACAAAAATTAAAAAATTAGGCAGGCACAGTGACATGCGCCTGTGGTGGCAGCTACCTAGGAGGCTGAGGTGAGAGAATCATTTGGGCCTGGGAAGGTCCAGGCTGCAGTGAGCCCCGATTGTCTCATTGCATGCCAGCCTGGAGGCAGAGACATTGTCTCAAAACAAACATACAAACAAGCCTACCAACCTGGAGACAGAGACATTGTCTCAAAACAAACAAAACAACAAAACTGCCTCTGATTAATCTGACATTATTAGAATCAGATTTGCATGTTGCATTCATTGTTCTCACTGATCTCTCTTGATCTGATGGAAGATGCCTTGGGAAAGCATGAATTTACATTTCATGGTTTAAGGATTTCATAGCAATTGTAAGTTCTAAGAAAACATACCTATAGTGTATGTGTTAAAGAATGTATCTAAATGTGGGAACTGTGAATTGCTTATAAAAGAATATGATGCTTTTTTAATATCTTGTTTTCTGTTTGCCTTATTCAAAGGGATCCCTATCCATAGACAGGGATGGGAAACTGTTTCAGAAATTTTTCTATGAGAAATGGTTATTTTTATTCTCTTTTATTTGCTCACTTAAAATTCTTATGCATTAAAAAAGAATTATTACTGGCCTTGCATGGTGGCTCATGCCTGTGATACCAGCACTTTGGGAGGCCGAGGCAGGCAAATTGCTTGAGCTCAGGAGTTCAAGACCAGCCTGGGCAACATGGTGAGACCGCATCTCTAAAAAATAATAATAATAAATTTTAAAAAAGAATCATCACAAGATTTTAATAAACAATGAGGGGTGCCGGTCAGAGTAGAGAATTGATTTGGGTGATTTCTTCGGACAATTTCAAAAGATACTTTTGTTGCCTAGACTTCTTATTCTTGCATGTACCACTAGAGGCTGTAGTTTGCTTTCGTAAAGGAATTGGCATCACTCTTGAACCAAACTTAAAGAAGCTGTGTCTAGGGCCTAAATCTCTAATTTTAGCTACAAAGTAAGTATTTGATGAGATTTAGAGAGTGAGTTTGTGGAATTAATATTATTGACATCATAAGCACATAATATGTAGGTAATTTATTCTTATTTGTTCTTATTTCTTTTCACACTGGTATTGATTATTTGATAAGGCTTGGAAAGCACTTATTCAATGCCTGGCACACAGTGAGCATTCACTAAAAATTAGCTTTAACCATTATTTTAATTATATTAATAAATTCTCAGGAGGACAAGTTTAGATTTACAAGCTTCAGTATGACTTTTTATAACTCTCAGTCTGATTTTTCAAATTGCCTTCTAAAATACTTACCCTATTCTCAGCATTATTACTTAATTTATATGGCAAATTTTGGAAAATGCATTTTTCTGTTGCCCATTAATGGACAATGTATAGTGGCATGATTCTCACTACTTATGAACATTGTTGGATTAAAATAAATCTCTGTTTTAAATCCTTACTGACATATAAAATTTTTCTTTTTTTTCAAGTGAATATGCTTTTGTGTGTGTGACTATATTAAGAAAATCGAGTCTGAAGTAAATAAGAATTGACTTTATGAGTCTTTTGTAAAAGGAGGTCATGTTACAATAACCATTGCCTAAAATATTTGTAAATATAACCTTTTTAGAAATGTATATATGGAGGCCGTGATTGTTGTCAAGTAAAAAGTATAAGGATTTGTTTTGTGAATCATTCTATTCAGCCTGATTCTAGATATACCTTGCTGGTAAGTGTTACCTAGCCATCAGTGTACAGATATTTGATTAACTACTACAGGAACCTGCCCTTGTGCTGTTGCGGACATATTACCCATCTACCCCGTAAATTATTAAAGCCTGGTGAAAATTTTTATTTCAAACCCAGTTTGGAAGCATGTGGAGAGTAGTGGGGTTCAGTTGTTGAGGGAAGGGTGAGAGCAGAGCATGCACTTAGGTCAGGGTTATGAATTGAAGGCGAATAGGAGGAGGAGAGAAAGAACAGCCGGCAATTCCAGCACAACCATGGGTGTGCCTGTGGGAACATGTGGTTCCATGTGACACTTGAGGCATTTGGGAGACACCCAGGTCTTGGCATTTGAGTACCGGTTATGTGCTCATAGTTAGAGTTCATGAAAAGTTTTGTTCTTCCTCAGCCTCTGAGTAGGCATCAATGTTCCACAGTCTAGAACTAGCCAAGGAAAGAGAGAGCTGCTTTGTTATCGCCCTTGCTGTTCCTCTTGATTTTGTCACTCACTTTCACTATGGAACTCTGGCCTTTTGCTTAAAGTACCTGTGTATGAGAAGGAAGATGCTGATAAGTTGGGGATTGGTTTTAAAAACAAGCAAAGATACATTTTTTAGGGTTAAATGATAATGAGATGGGAGATGGGGAAGAAAAAGAAAGGCTTGCTTTACATTTAGTCTTAAACTTGGAAAATAATAGTGATCTGATAAACATTAGTTCATTTTTGTCTATATTATTTTAGGTAGCTTAATGGAAGAATAACGTTTATGTTCCTTATTAACTCGTTCAGTTTTTCAGTCTTCTCAACATTTCTCATTAAGGTTTATCTCCATTGTGATTTTTCTGTCCACTTTATAAGCCACAAAATACTCGTTCCCTTCTATCAGTTTTTACAACTTAAATTTTTATATTTAAATATTATATTTAAATAATTTGTATCAATTCATACAAATTTTATATAAAGTAACTTCTTTTAGGATGAAGTTTTATGAAATCATGTTTGCATAATTGTTTTTCATTTGTTCTTTGGTAAAAAGAAATAATATATTGTTGGGAGATCCAAGATGGCCAATTAGCAACAGTTCAGGAATGTAGCTCCCAGTGAAAGCGCAGAGAACGAGTGGACGCCGCACTTTCTGACGAATTTTTGTTGCCCGCAGACTGGGAGATTCCTGGCAGAGGAGCCACACGGGTCACCAGTGCGACTCTTTTGGCCGGTGCGGCTGTTTTGCTGGTGCCCCAGAGTGGCGCTTCTCGGTGCAGAGTATATGGGACGGATGGGCTCGGCTGGTCCCATCCCCACAAGGAAAACAGCAATTGGAAGTGCTGAGTACTGAGAGTTTCACAGCAAGCACAGCAAACCCGGGAAGGTCCGGCTCTGTGGGGAACGGGCATCCGCCAAAGGAAAACTAAGAAACAGAAAAAACTTCATCACTGGGCAGAGAGAGATCCAAGATGGCCGTGTAGCAGCAGCTCAGGATTGTAGCTCCCAGTGAAAGCGCAGAGAGTGAGTGGATGCCGCAATTGCTGACGAATTTTTGATGCCCACAAACTGGGAGATTCTCGGGAAAGGAGCCACACGGGTCGCCAGCGCAACTCTTTTGGTGGCGCGGCTGTTTTGCTGGCGCCCCGGCGCGGCGCTTCTGGGTGAGGAGTATACGGGACTGGGTTCCCTTTTAGTCAGGCTCCGCTGGTCCCATCCGCACAAGGAGAACAGCAGTTGGAAGTGCTGAGGACTGAGAGCAAGCACAGCTGAACTTGAGAAGCACAGCAAGCACAGCTGAACCCGGGAAGGCCCAGCTCTGTGAGGAAGGGGCGCCCCCCAAAGGAAAACTAAGAAACAGAAAAAACTTCATAACCAACAAGCCAGACGTCCACTCAGAGACCCAATCTGAAAGTCGGCAACTACAAAGACAACAGGTGGATAAATCCACAAAAATGGGAAGAAACCAGTGCAAAAAGGCTGAGAACACCGGAAATCAGAATGCCTCTCCTCCTACAGGGGTTCACAGCTCCTCATCAGCAAGAGAACAAGGCCTGACGGAGGATGAGTGTGATGAACTCACAGAATCAGGCTTCAGAAGGTGGATAATGAGAAACTTCTGTGAGCTAAAAGAACATGTTCTAAGCCAATGCAAAGAAACCAAGAACCTTGAAAGAAGATTTAATGAAATGCTAACGAGAATGGACAACTTAGAGAAGAATATAAGTGAATTGATGGAGCTGAAAAACACAATACGAGAACTTCGCGAAGCATGCACAAGTTTCAACAGTCGAATTGACCAAGCAGAAGAAAGGATATCAGAGGTCAAAGATCAACTCAATGAAATAAAACAAGAAGGCAAGATGACAGAAAAAAGGGTAAAAAGGAATGAACAAAGTCTCCAAGAAATATGGGACTATGTGAAAAGACCTAATCTACGTTTGATAGCTGTACCTGAATGTGACAAAGAGAATGAATCCAAGCTGGAAAATACTCTTCAGGATATTATCCAGGAAAACTTCCCCAACCTAGCAAGGCAGGCCAATATTCAAGTCCAGG
>PVKP010017260.1:0-46499 GCA_004027715.1 Plecturocebus donacophilus
TACATGAGGCCAATAAACATATGAAAAAATGCTCATCATCACTGGTCATTAGAGAAATGCAAATCAAAACTACATTGAGATACCATCTCACGCCAGTTAGAATGGCATTCATTAAAAAATCTAGAGACAACAGATGCTGGAGAGGATGTGGAGAAATAGGAACACTTTTACACTGTTGGTGGGAGTGTAAACTAGTTCATCCATTGTGGAAGACAGTGTGGTGATTCCTCAAGGACCTAGAAATAGACATTCCATTCGACCCAGCAATCCCATTACTGGGTATATATCCAAAGGATTTTAAATCGTTCTACTATAAGGACACATGCACATGAATATTCATTGCAGCACAGTTTACAATAGCAAAGACCTGGAACCAACCCAAATGCCCATCAATGATAGACTGGACAGGGAAAATGAGGTACATATACACCATGGAATATTATGCAGCCATCAAAAACGATGAGTTTGTGTCCTTTGTAGGGACATGGATGAACCTGGAAACCATAATTCTCAGCAAACTGACACAAGAACACAAAATCAAACACTGCATGCTCTCACTCATAGGCAGGTGTTGAAAAATGAGAACACATGGACACAGGGAGGGGATCACTACACACTGGGGTCTGTTGGGGGGGAAATAGGGGAGGGAGAGTGTGGAGTGGGGAGTTGGGGAGAGATAGCATGGGGAAAAATGCCAGATATAGGTGAAGGGGAGGAAGGCAACAAATCACACTGCCACGTGTGTACCTATGCAACAATATTGCATGTTCTTCACATGTACCCCAAAACCTAAAATGCAATAAAAAGTAAAATTAAAAAACAAAACAAAACAAAAAAAAAACTAAGACACACAGACTTCTGTCGATTTCATAGAGCTTACACTGCAGCAGGGAAGAAAGAAAATCTAACAAGTAATTCTAATTCAGCCCCAAGAAGAAGTAATTTCTTTCTTCCCTGAGCTTTGGCAGGCCATCTTACACACCCAACATGTTCTAACCCCATTACTATTATTGTTTGTCATCGGCATTGTCTCTCTTTCCCACCAGGTGGTAAACTCTTTAATGGTATGGATTTTATCTTAGTCTTTTAAGACTCATCCACAGCTTTTTGAACACAACTACTGATGATATATATGGAGGGGTATGTTACATGTATGAAAGCAATTGCTAGAATTATTTCTGAGAATTAAAATTAGTTGGGGGTATATCAAAGGCTTTATGGTGACTTTTATGGGTGTGCTGTAACAATTCTTAATTAAGTATTTTTCTCTTGTGTACCTGGCACATAGGAAGCACTCTATAAATATGTTGAATGGATAAACAATAAAAAAAAGAAAACATAAAATTGTATGTGAAAATAACAACTATTTTAAATGTTGGAAGTGGAGAAAACGAAAGTATGAAAGCAAAGGGAGAAAATGGTCAAATGTACAAGTAGGACCATGACAACACTGTCTACAATGGTTAAAAAAAAAAAAAGGTAAATAGGTAAAGAAGTATTAGTTCAGCCATAGTCTGTACTTACTGCCTTGACAAAGAGAGATGTCCATGACATCACAAGATATTATTAAGGGGAAAAAAGCAGTTTATAATTCCTTTGTGTGTGTGTGTGTGTGTGTGAAAAAAGTGCATGTGAAAGAAAACATACAGAGGGATAGACAGGAAAGTGCTAAAGTAATCCTCAACCAATCAGGGGATTATGGGTGACTTTTAACTTTCTGTTTCATATACTTATGTTTTGCCTGAATATTTTATAATGTATACTTTATGAATTTTATAATTGGATTAAAAAGCAAAGGAAATTAAACAACTTTTTATAGTGTATGAACTAAATGATGTAAAATTGAATTTGTAGAATGAAAAATAAGGCAATATTGTAAACATTTTAATAATGGCTTTTTCTTGCTGGTGGAATTCTGAGTGGTCATTTCCTAAATTGCCACCATGAGAGCACATTAATTTTAGAATCAGAACAAAAAGATACATATGTGATTCCTATGCTACATGGTGTGCAGTGATATGAGAAAAGCAGGAGGGGGCTGAGACTACAGAAACGTACAAGACAGAAATGTTTCTGTCCTCATGGAATTAATAATCTGGTGGGGAAGACAGACCGATCACAAGGAAATATGAGTGAAAATAGGAAATATGAGAAAGCGGTCAGCATGACAAATGCTCTGGAGGAAACAAAACAGGAGCTAGAAAGGGGTGAGCTGTTTTGCAGAGTATATCTGGGAAGGCTTCTTTGAAGATGTGACATTAGAACAAAGAGCTAAAGAACAAGCAGGAGCCAGCTATGAAAAATTTAAGGGAGAATTCTGGCTAATCTCTACCACTCTTCCATGGCGATGTAGACACACTGAGCTTCTGTCAGATTCCTGTGTCCCTAGTTTCACAGGACAGTGCCTAATCAAAGATCAGATTATGGGCAACACAAGCGTGGGTATTGTGTTACTGAGGAACCAATACCATACTAAAACTATACCC
This sequence comes from Plecturocebus donacophilus, assembly GCA_004027715.1. Lineage (NCBI taxonomy): Eukaryota > Metazoa > Chordata > Mammalia > Primates > Pitheciidae > Plecturocebus > Plecturocebus donacophilus. The sequence goes on from PVKP010017260.1 coordinate 2,487, forward strand.
TAAGGTAGGAGGGAGGTGTCTTAGTCCTTTTGGGCTGCTATAACATGCTATAACAAAACGCCTTAGATTGGGTAACTTATGAACAGCACAAATTTATTGCTCACAATTCTACGGGCTGGAAAATGCAATATCAAGACACCAGAGTGTCTGGTGAGGGCTCTCTTCAGATGGCTCTGTTTTTATGACCTGATCACCCCTTAAAGTCACACCTCTTAGAATTATCACATTGTTAATCAGGCTTCAATATATGAATATTGTGAGAGACATAAATATTCAGATCAAAGCAGGGGACTAGGTGGAAAGTCCCATCCCTCACTAGAACCAGGGAAATGGGTGAGAAATTGCTTCATGGCAACCTTGCATAATAGAAAGGGGAGTGGAAAAGGGTTTTGTGGCAGCTCATTACAAGACTTCCCATCTTCTAACATTCCTGGGAGGATCATCAGGCACTTTACCAAGACTGGACTCAGACTGTGGTTGAGCCTTACTTCTGTGGCCTGTGTGAAGTCTTTCCCTTGTGCTCCCTGTGCCTCATACATGCCAACCACACTTTTGCCCCAGGGCGTTTGCACTTGCCATTTCCTTTTACAAGAACACTCTTCTCCCGGCTATCTACATAGCTACCAACCTTATTCCTTTAAATACTGCTCAAATGTTACTTCTCAGTGAGTCCTTCCCTGACCAGCTGGGTTAAAACTGCAGTCCAGAAGCAGAGCAAGACAATGAAATAGAGAACTCCACTGATCATCCTCACAGCAGGAACACTGAATTGAACAACTATCCACACAGAAAAAGCGCCTTCATAATAACTGAAAATCAGGTGACCAATCACAGTTCCTGGTTTGATAACCAAAAATCAGGTGAGCAATTATGCTCCCTAGTTTTAACTTGATATCACTGAAAGAGGCACTTAAGAGGGTAGGAATGACAGTCTGGGATCAAGGTGTGGGTAGGGTCAGTTTCTCCTAAACCTCTCTTGGTAGCTTGTGGATGGCCACACCACACTCTCCTTGTGTCTCCACATAGTCATCTCTCTGTACATGCCTGTGTCCCAATTTCCTCTTCTTATAAGGACTCTAGTCACACTGGATTAAGGCTCAGCCTAATGACCCTATTTTACTTTAATAACCTCTTTAAAGGCCCTGTTTCCAAGTACGATCACATAATGGAGTACTGGAGATTAGGATTTCAATGGGAATTTGGAGAGGGACACTATTCAATCCATAACACCTGATTAACTTGTTGATTGGGTTGCAGAGATGGAATGAGTCTCTTACAGGGTGAGGATCAATGTTTAGGCTCAGTCAGGACATAAAAGGATGGGGGCAGCAGAGCTCAGATAAAGAATTCTGGAATGGATTTGGAGAAATAGGAACACTTTTGCACTGTTGGTGGGAGTGTAAATTAGTTCAACTATTGTGGAAGACAGTGTGGCGATCCCTCAAGGATCTAGAAAGAGAAATTCCACTTGACCCAGCAATACTATTACTGGGTATATATCCAAAGGATTATAAATCATTCTATTATAAAGACACACGCACACATATGTTCAATGTGGCACTGTTTACAAGAGCAAAGACCTGGAACCAACCCAACGGCCTATTGATGATACAGTTGACAAAGAAAATGTGGCACACATACACCATGGAATACTATGCAGCCATAAAAAAGGACAAGTTCATGTCCTTTGTAGGGAAATGGATGAATCTGGAAACCATCATTCTCAGCAAACTGACACAAGAACAGAAAACCAAACACCACATGTTCTCACTCATAAGCGGGTGTTGAACAATGAGAACACATGGGCACTGGCAGGGGAACATCAAACACTGGGGTCTATTGGGGGGTGGGGGGCTAGGGAAGGGATAGTAGGAGATGAGTAGGTTGGGGAGGGATAACACTGCGAGAAATACCTGATGTAGGTGATGCGGGATGGAGACAGCAAACCACCATGGCATGTGTGCACCTATGCAATAATCCTGCAAGATCTGCACATGCACCCCAGAACTTAAAGTACAATTAAAAAAAAAGAATTCTGGAATGAATGAGTGCTACAGAAAGAGTGAAGCTCTGGGAGTAAATGAGGTTGGCAGAGAGCGCTCCTCTCAACCAAAGGGTGAGGCATATGGATGGGGCTGGGGAGTGACAATGTGGAGGAAGGTAATGGAATTGGTGGTGTTGAGACATGAGGAAAGAGGCAACTGGCCAAGGCTTGCAGAGGGGAGAAGGTGAGGAATCAGACAAGTGGTGAGTGATTGATAATTCTGTTCCCTGGGATAGGATTGGGGATATTGGAAATGCCGCCCATAGGCACGATCACTTAAATACTTCGTGGGACCCAGTAAAAGTAAAACTGAAGGCCTCTTGATCAGAAAGCATTAGAATTTCAAGATAGTAACAGGACAGCCTTGAGCCAAGTGTCCAGAGCCCTCTTAAGCACAGGGCCCTGTCTGACTCCATGGTTCACACATCCACAACCCTGGCTCTGTCGAATGGGATTTGGGACAGGTAAGAAGGTGGGTCAAGTCTGGGGTGGAGGAACTGTCCTCTCACATTGCGTGGGAAACTTTTACTGAATTATGATCTGTCTTTTCCTACTTCTTGGAGCTGTGTCCTCCCACAACCCTTAATGCAGTGCCTTACACATGATAGGCATTCAGAAAACTGCTCAGCAATGCAGAGGGAAGAGGAAGGTGAATGTTGAATGTGATGGAGGCCGGGAGAGTAAAGTGAAGGTTCATTTAGATAGTGAGGGTCAGAGCTACGCCAGTAGCCTAGGGGAGGCTAACATCATTGCAATTTGAGTGGAAAAGGAAAGCCACTTGAGGGCATCAAAGTGTCTGGTGCCTGGCCAGGTGGTGAAGCCAGTGGACAAGCCTTCAACATGCTGGTGCAGGAAGCACCATTGAGACCACAATCTAAAATCATCTGAAATCATCACAATCTAAAATCATCAGTTCTCAGCAGTGTGTGGAGCCATGCTGAGGGTAGTTAGCCTTCTCACTGAGGAAACCAGAGTATGGACAAAGCTGATACCCCACGACCCAGGCGTCCCACAGGGAGGAAGCAGCAGTCAGAGCCGCCTTAGGTGTCCACTGGGAAAATAGAAGCCATCGTGGTGCTAAGTTGAAGGCTGACCCTCACGCCAACTCCTCATCTCAGCCCAAGCCCCTCCAGCCTCAGCTTTACAAGGCTCTAAAGAGCACAAGCTGTGGATGAGGCTCTGTGCAAGATGCTAGGGACACAGGAAGAGACAAGGTCCCTGGCCCCAAGAGAGAGGAGGCGAGTGTGCACATAAGTGAGCTATCAAATGAACAAAATGTAGGTGGATGCAAACCACAGCTGATGTGCATTAAGCTCACATTGAAGCGCCAGGCACACACTATGTGATTAGCTCCATTACCTGCTTAGCAACGCTTTGAGGCAGACACTGTTAGCATCATTCCCATCTGAAAGGTAAGGAAACTGAGATGCAGAGAGGTCAAATCACTGGCTGGAGATAATAGAGCCTATTATGCAGTAGCGCCAAGAGTTGCAGCAGGCAGTAGGAGGCATTGCTCTTCCTCTTCCCCACACTTGTGATCCACAGAGGCCCCCATGCTCATAGTCTGCAGGTAGGGCTGAGAGTGGAATGGTCAACTGGGGTGGGAGGAGGATCCTGCAAGACCTCACAGTAGAGCTGTCATGCTCACTGTGTGGGAAGAATGAATGCAAGTGCCCCAGGTCCACAGTGGGAGGAAAGGCATTCTGGGCAGAGGCAAGTAGAAGTAGCCTCGTGTTGCTGGAGCCAGAAGCTCAATTGGGAGTGCCAGGAGGAGGGCTGAAGCCATAGACCCTTGTGCACATACTGGAAGAGCTCCCTTTTCAACAGTCAGGTGCACAGGGGTCTATGCAGTGTTAAGATCAGGATGGGAACATGCTGTTGGGCTAGGAAACTCAGGAGATTAGTTCCAGAAGAGCCTGTGGAACTCTGCCCCACAGGATCCGGGGCATGAGGGGAGGTCCACAGAAGATCTGCATGGACAAGGAAGATTCCTGCGGCTATGGAATAGCAAGCCAGCGGGGAAGAAATGGAGGGAAAAGCACCATGCTGGGAGAGAATTGTAGGGGTGGGCATCCAGGGAGCTAGGGAGCTGGGCCCTGGGGATTAGAGGGGAGGCCGGTGGCTATGGAGGCATTCTCCCACTCCTCTTCCGCCACCTGGCAGGGCAGGTTGCTATTACCCGCCCTGGGATAGGGATGCGAGTGGTTCTGGAAATGCCTTCTGAGACTTCCCATCAAAGGCATCACTTGGGGTGGAGGGAGGAAGCAGATGCCAACCCCAGTGCCTAGCCGTGTTCTAGAGGTGCAGATAACAAACAGGAACCCTGAAAACCCAGCAGGGGCATCTGGCCCATCCTCGGAGGGAGGCTTTCCTAGACCCAGAACCTCAGCCATCTCCGATCCCTCTTGCCCCTCTCTTAGCAGTCCACTTGTCATGCGGCTCCTCTCGCCTAGTCTCATCTCTGCTCTGCCTCTTGTCCTGCCATGCTAAACCTCTCACAGTGCGGCCTCCAAGGGAGCCCTCATCTAGTGCTCCTTGAATGCCAGAAGATTTCTTCCTCTCCCCTTACTGAGCCTTAGAGGTTTCCAAACCCATTTCCTCCTTCAATTCGCTGCAGCCTCATGAGGGAGGGCAGAATTCTACCCATTTCTCGGACTTTGCAGGAGAGAAGCCTGTCTTCACCGGTCAGGGTGGGGGTAGGTAAGTGAGGAAGCCAAGGTCACCCAGTCATTGGCAGAACGCGGCCTCGACCCGGCCTTTCTTCTGCGGGCTCTGTGGAACCCTGGCAAGGCAGGCCTTGGCTGCAGGCTAGCGCCCCGCTCTTTTCCGTGGCCCCAGGAGCCTGGCGGGCATGAATGGCAGGTGAGCCGGGTTGGGGACAGGACGGGGGTTGGGCTGCTCAGGGAGCCTGGCGCGCGGGCCTTGGGCGCGGCCGCCCGAGCTCGCTGCTGCGCCTTATCTTGCGAGGGCCCACGCTTTGGGTCATGACTGGACCAGGGCTTTGGTCAAGGGTACTCTGTGTGCCCCGGGCCCGCCGATCAGGCCCCGCCCCCCGGCGGCACGGGCGGGGGCAGGGGCGGCGCCGGCGGCGTGGGGCGCGGGCGCGCGGTGCTTGGTGCGCGCCGCCGCCCCTCCGGCCCAGCTTACCCGGCCGCTCTCCCAACCCCCTCGGCCCAGTCTGTCGCCCCCACCCCTCCTTCCTCCCGTCGGCCAGGCCGCCCGGCGATCCGGTGCGCCGGGTAGCGCAACGATCGCAGCCTGGAGAGCTGGGCACTGCGGTCTTGGCGCGCGAGACGCGGGGCGCGAGGCCAGACCTGTCGCGGCGGGGTGTGGGGGGCGGGCAGCTGCGGATCCCCTAGAGAAGAGCAGGGGCAGGCAGGGGGGTGCCGAGGTAATGGATAGGGCCTGGGCGCCCGGTTGCAAGGGGCGGGGGTTCCAGGCGCACTTCGGCCCTGGCAGGGCGGGCGACAGGGTGTCCGATGCGGTGGGAGGGCAGTGGGGAGGAGACAACTGGGCTGGGCCGGGGGGCTTAGCCGATGGGGATCAGGTGGGCGGGGACAGGGGCCCTGCTGGAAGAGGCGCAGCAGCGAGGTGGCGGGCTGCGTGCGCAAACAGGGCGGCCGCCTCCTGGGCCCGGAGAACGGTGAGGCCATTTGGGTTGGGTGTCCCAGTCCCGAGGGCACGGTTCGGTGTCCAGGGCCAACGAGCTGGGCGCGAGGCATTGTTGGGGAGGGAAAATCTAGAGGCCCGGCCGGGCCAAGGTGATGCGGGGAAGAAGCCCCGGGAGAAGAGTGTTGCTGGGTCAGGGCGCTGGTGTCCAGCGAAGGTGAGTGAGGATAGGCACTTTCGGGGCTGGCCTGAGTGGAGGGGGACAAGGGGGCCCCAGAGCTTGAGTTTGAGCATAATTTGGGAGTTGTCGTGTCACTGGGTGGGTTGATGAGTCATGCGATTTGGAGATCACAGAATCCTTTTTCTGGCGATCAGTTCTGAGGGATGGAAATAAAGTCTAGGGTTTGGAGAAGTGGTTTGGAGGCCACGTCTTGGGACACCAGGTGCTCTGGTGGTCACCAGGCTTCATGTGAGGGACTTTGGGAGTTGTGTCCCAAAGTGCTGAGATTCAGAAGCTTCAGTCTGGGGTGGAGTTAAGCAAGGTGTTTGTGGTGCCCAGTTCCCTGCCTTCCTTCCTTTCCAGGCTGTCAGGATTCAGCTGTGTTCCTGCCGGGAGTGGGTTAAAAATTCCTTCTGCCTACTGTCAGCTTTACAGTATCCACCAGGGGCAGGAGGGACATATACATGTGTGGCTGCAGCATCATTCTCTGTCGTGGAGCCCTCATGCTTGCTTCCTCATTGTTGCCATAGTAACTGTCTATTGATGGTGTATTTATAGGGGAAGAAGCAGGCGCTACATTTTGGGGAGGGAGGGGAAGAGGCCTCATGGCAGGCAGCAGCAGCAGCAGTGACGGTGGCTACAGAATTGCTAATGGAGTGGGCCATGCTGTGGGATCTGTTTTGTGGGGGTTCCTGGCTTGACTGAAGCTTAAAAATGAACTGATGACTTTAGCAGGTGTGTCAGGATAACATGTATTCGGGTCTATGATAGGTGTGACATGTAGCCACCTTTGACCAAAGCTAGGTGGGTGGGGGACAAAAGATGGACATGTGTAACACATTATGTAATTTTTCCATATTTGTTAAAAAAAAACACTGTAGTTTCCTTTGATAAGCAGCGAAACATATTTTTCTGTTTCCTTATTAGTTAAAACCTAATGAATTCTTTTCAAATCTAGATACAACAGTGCCATTTTTCTTCAATCAAAAAATCCTTGCCGCGAGGCATACTGCCTCCACACCCTCAAGACATCAATCTCAGCCATCCATAATGCAAGCAGAATTTTGAGATCATGTTCCATCTTGGTTCTGACAAACATTGAGGGCCAACTGTCTCACAATGCAAGACCATCTGTTGACAAATTCACATGTTGATAGCTTTGAGTGGGATTGTTTCAGGGCTCAAAAGAGCCCTTGACATGACGTTTCCACAAATGGATGTCAGATTTGCTATTTTCCCCTTAATTTTCTTTTCTTTTCTTTTTCCTTTCCTTCCTTTTCTTTTCTTTCTTTCCTTTTCTTTCCTCTTCTTTTCTTTTTCTTTCTTTCCTTTCTTTGTTTCTTTTTCCTTTTTTTTTTTTGATGGAGTCTGGCTCTGTAGCCCAGGCTGGAGTGCAGTTGCACAATCTTGGCTTACTGCAATCTCCTCCTCCCTGGTTCAGGCAATTCTCCTATCTCAGCCTCCCAAGTAGATGGTACTACAGGCATAAACCACCATGCCCAGCTAATTTTTGTATTTTTAGTAGAGATAGGGTTTCACCAGACTGATCACCTGAGGTCAGGAGTTTCACCGATCACCAGAGGTCAGGAGTTTGGCTAGGTTGGTCTCAAACTCCTGACCTCAGGTAATCGGCCCACCTTGGCCTCCCAAAGTGCTGGGATTACAGGCATCAGCCACCATGTCCAACCTAAATTTTTGATTATATCCTGTTTCCCAAAAGGATTAGGAAACATGTTATAAATGCACAACAAGACACTGAAAACAAACAGAAAGCTGTATACCACATCGCAGGACAGAAGAATATGTGCTTAACAGCTGGGCTTCCAGGGTGCCTGTGTTTGACTGGCAATAGTGACACTGAACTTCCTGACAGTCTAGGCAAAAAGGAGGGCTCAATGGGTTCCACAGTTCATGTATCTTGCATTCAGTTAGTCATAAAACCAGAGCTTCTGCTTAGGGAGGAGAGCAGTGGGGTGATTGCTCCCAGATGTGGACAGTTCAGCGAGGGCTCCAGAATGTGTGTATGAGTGGGCATCTGTGTTGTGGGGAGGGAACAGAGGGAGCAGTGTGCTGTGACCATGGTTTAGGTACTGGCTGGTTAGCTCCTTAGCAGGAGAAAGGCTTTTGGACAATAGCTCACACTAGGGGCATCTTAGTGTTGGTCATCTAAATTCACATCTTGGTACTCCACTGCTGTGAGCATTAATGCAAAGAGGGAAGAGAGGCCTGATTCCAGAAGATTCCAGGTATCCATTAATGCAAAGAGGGAAGAGAGGCCTGATTCCAGAAGATTCCAGGTATCTTGCCTCCTTGTCTGGTGAAGATGAACACAGTCATCTGGGTTTGGGCCTTCTGGATATGCCTGGTAATATGAAGAATGCAGCACTGCTGTGCATGGAGGATGTGACCCTGTAGAACATGTGTCCAGCGAGGGTTACCATAGGTTAGTCCCAGCAGGGTAGTGACTTTTGAGCTGGTTAATGCTGTGTTAAGCTTTGTTTTCCATTCCAAGAATGCTTGTCATTGGAGGTATCTGTGACTCACCATTGTGATCAAAATTAGTTGTAAATTCTGGTCCCGCCACTGTCACTGTTGATTTGTTTAACCTTGCCTGAGTCTAGTCTCTCTAGGCTTTATTTCCTCATCTATCTCTGACATCCTTTCCAATTGGAAGTTGCAAAGATTCATAGAAGTGAGCAAGGAAGGAGGAGCCTCAGCCTGTAGGAGCTTTCCTTTTTTAAAGAAAAAGGTCAACCCTTAGGTTGTATAGATGCTCAGAATATGTTCCTTGGGGAAAACGCTGAAAGGTTTGCTCTGGACCCTCCTGGGCCTAGGGAAATCTCTGGAGAAAAGCTTGGGGCAGAATGAGAAGCAGCAGAAGCTGCGGGTGGCAGCACGGAGGACAATGCACCCAGGGTACTGCTTCGACCTTTTGACCAGGCCAGTGGGAGGGAGGCACATCCCAGAGCCAAGAGGGTGCCCTGTAAATTTCTAGATGTGGTTTCATTGCAACTTTGCTTTTTTTCTTACTCCAGAGAAGTGAGACCCTGGAGCTGAGGGAGCATCATGGCAGGTGAGTTTTTCTAGGCCCAGGCAGAGCAGTGGAGGGCCATGCCTAGGGGCTCATGAGTCAGGTCTCAAATCCTTCTCAGTTTCCCTGCCACCCTCCAACAGGTGGCCGGCCCTGGAGCCATTTTGCAATGGGCTGAGTAGCAGTTTTGCCTTCTCAACTCTTTGGCTCCCTTCTGGAGCATATGTCACTTTTAGATATGTGCCTACGCAGGCTTTCCTGAGTGGCCTGGGGAAGGGTACTTGCCTGCTGGCAAAGAAATACTAGCCTGGGTATCCAGGGTGAGTTGCTTTACATGGGAACCAGGAAGTCCCACTTCTAGTTGAACACCAGGAACAAACATCACCTCTTCTTTCATCCTTTACAGTCTCAGGTCAGGTTTATGTGGGTGCAGAACTCAAGCTATTCTGGTCAGTCAGGTTGTAGCTGGGTCTCTCTCTCTCTCTGGAATAAGTAGATATGCCCACCATCCGAAGACAGTATTGCAGGGGGAGTCTGCGCCCCATCTGTAAAGGCTTAGACTCTCCATCTGAACCTTGCTACTTCCCATCCCCAGAGGTGCTCTGAGGCTGGTGTATGCCCACTGGCCTGATCTAGCTGAGACTGGCTTTGCTTTACATTTTCTTGAGCAAAACTATTAAATCTAGATGACCTGGTGGCACAGGTAGACATTCAGGTAGAACTAATACCAGATAATCCTAGAAGTCTCTATCAGGTGGAGGAACACCACCCTGATAGAGACTTCTAGGATTATCTGGTATTAGTTCTACCAGTATCGGCCTTAAAGAGGAACACATTCTCATGGCAATAGCTCCAATGTTCATTTTTCAAGGTGATGCAGAAGATAACTGTAGATTTAGTCACTGAAGATTATCTCCTCACAATTCTTATTCTTTCTTGTTCCTGTGCAACGTGCACATTCCTTGCAGTTGGCTCCCACTTTCTTCCATGTAGCCAGGGGCCTGAGCCTTGTTGGGACCATGGTATTCTAGACAGGTGTATCATGGCACCATAGAATGTCAGTCCTTCCATCCCTTGTACAAAGGGCTGGCCACGTCCTTTGGTCGGAAGCCTGGTGTCTTGCCTGCTCACTCAGCCTCGTTATGCTTCAGTTGCTGGGCTGGGCCCGGTTTGAAGGAGCCCCTGGGCATCTGCCCATTCCAGGCCTTAGTAGAGCTCTCTCTTCAGTGTTTCTGGAGGCCAAGGATGCCCATTCGGTCCTGAAACGATTCCCTCGTGCCAATGAGTTCCTGGAGGAGCTGCGCCAGGGCACCATCGAGCGAGAGTGCATGGAGGAGATCTGCAGCTACGAGGAGGTCAAGGAAGTGTTTGAGAACAAAGAGAAAACGGCATGTACCACCCTGGGGCTGGTTCTGGGAGTAGAAATTGCCTCAGGAATGGCAAGAACAGGTACTAGTCATGCCGACGAATCAGAAGCAAGGAAAGCCACCCAGCCTGAGGCATAGCCACTAGGACCATCGAGGAGCAGATAAAGTCTATACAGTCCCATTGCCTGACTCTTTTCGGGTCCTCCTCAGTTGGGAGCATTGTCCTTTGCCCTTGGTACATTCTGGTAACTCTCTGAGACCAGTAAGATGGGGAAGGGTAGGAAGCACCAGACTTACTGAAGACCTCTGAGCCCAGCTGGAGCTTGAGTTTCTCATAAGTCTCCTGTTTTGTTTTGCAGATGGAGTTCTGGAAGGGGTACCCAAATGCAGTCTACTCAGTCCGAGACCCCTCACAGAGCTCAGATGCCATGTACGTGGTGGTGCCTCTTCTGGGGGTGGCATTGCTGATTGTCATCGCCTTGTTCATCATCTGGAGGTGCCAGCTGCAGAAAGCGACCCGTCACCACCCCTCCTATGCTCAGAACCGGTACCTAGCCAGTCGTGCCGGGCACAGCCTCCCCCGGGTCATGGTGTACCGGGGTACTGTGCACAGCCAAGGGGAGCCTTCTGGGCACCGAGAGGCAGGGAGCAGCCCCCAGGTGGTGCTGGGGCCCAGTCGCGGGGGCAGCACCACAGTCCGGCTTGAGAGCACCCTGCACCTCCCTGAGCTCTCTCTCTCCAGACTGTCCAGCGCCACCCCTCCCCCCTCCTATGAGGAGGTAACTGCGCCCCAAGAGAGCAGCAGTGAGGAGGCCAGCATGTCTTACAGTGACCCACCCCCAAAGTACGAGGAGATAGTGGCCACCAACCCTGGCGCTGACAAATAGTGGGGCGTTTGTGCCCTGTCTTGGATGAACGCCTCTTTCTGAGGTCTCCTATTTTCTTTTTAACTTTTTAAAGACTGTGCCACCACAAAACAGCCTTAGCCTCCTCGTTGCCAAATAATCCCCTAATCATGAAGTTTAGGAAGTCCGTTGTCAGAGACAGGTGGGGAGGGGGAGTAGGAACCATGCATGAGTCAAAGCCCCTGGGGAGAGCCAAAGGCCGAAGTGCCCAGCTCTTTGGGATGCCCCCCAAGCCTCCATCATCCTGTCTTCCCATCAGGAACTGGCTTCTCTTATGCCAAAGGAGTCACCTCGTTGAGTTGATTGTGGCCAGAATGTTCACAGGCCCAGCCAGGGGGCTGTGGGGCTGGCTGGAAGCCTGTCTATGTTTAGAGCTCTGGGCCACAGAGGTAAGGGAGAGAAGCCAGCCTTTCAGCACCCCTTTCCCTCCACAGTTCTGTGTTTTCTGTCCTTGCTTACATTTGGAGGACAGGGACAAGGACTGAGTGAAAACAAAATAACCAAAAATCATGACAAACAAATAAGGAACGCAATAGAACAAAACTCTAGCACCTGGGCCATTCATAGGAGGCCAAGGGAAATTCATCACATGAATCTGTGATGTCCCCCTCCCCCACACTTCTGGAAGGAGGACGGGGTGTGTGACGGATGAGGGCCAGAGGGCTGGGTGGCAGAGTCTCCTCTTCCACATTGACCAAGGGGCCCACGTGGACTCTGCCATCCAGTTTCTAGTGTGCTTGGCTATCCAGACGTGTAGACCAGCTGTGCTCCAACCACTACCCACTGGCATGAGCCTACTTTTTGTGAATTGTGCATGGAAATTGAACCTCAGACTTAGGATTTCTCCTTAATGATGGTGCCTACCTGGGGAGAAGATCCTAAAGTGTCCCTTTTAAAACACTTATTTGTGGAAAAGACCATGGCTTGGGGTTGAAGGCCTATCCGGGGTTTGCTCAGCTGTTGTCAAATGCCAGTCTGTTTTCAGTGAGGCTTTGGACAGAAGGGGGGCAGAAGGCACCTGCTCTTTAACTGTCAGTGACCTTGCAAGACACTGTTGATACCACCTCCCCCTACTTCTGTCTCCATCCTCCTGACCTCAGCGCCAAACCATTTTTCCTCTGTGGTGCTTTAAAAAACGTAGCAAATTTTTGTGTGGCACAAGAATGCATAGCCTGGATCTATGGCAACCACAGTAGTTTGAAACCCAGTGAACTGACAAGCTTCTTTCCATTGAAACATCCCTGTAAGGCAGACATTGGGACTCATTCCTTGAATGCAGCCCCGCCTTCAGGCCACAGAGGACTTCTGGAGGCTGCTCTAGTCCTGGCCCTGGGATGTGTTTCAAATCAGAAGGCTTGTGTTCCTACCCCAATGAGGCCACCAGCTTGGACCACTCGCCCCTGTGGCTGGGGTTTTCCATCCTTCCCCCTACTTCACAGGCCCACTGGAGGTTGACTGAGCAAATACCTGTGAAGTGGTTGAAGTGCCAGGGAGCCAGGGAGGTTTGCCTTAGGAAGAGTCTTCTAGAAAGATGTAGGTTATAAGGGAGCAGTCTTAGCTGAGGCCCTCATATGCCTCTGATGTTGAGTCTCCACTGAGGGAGTCAATCTCTTGTCAGCTGACCCTTTCCATTCCCTCATCCTCCCTTCCTAGAGCTCCCTGACCGGAGACGCTGAGCAGGTGGCATTCTACTTTCATTTCTTTGTCTTTCCCTCCGCTGGGCCTTTAGCATTGCACTCCTGCCCTTCGTCACAAAGGGGTTTTTGGCTTAGAAAGCCCCTGCTTTTTCCATGTTGGGGGACCTGAGGAAGCCTAAAGCTCAGGGCTAGCCCTGGCTTTCCTAATATTTCTTCAAGTAGGTACCCAAGTGTGACCTGGGAGCAGGTGAGAAAAACCATATCCCAATATGTCTCCTCCTCAGTTAGTACAGAGCCAGACATGAGCTCCACTGATCAGAACCAAAGGGTGTTTGCCAAAAAATGCCTGCTGCCTTTGGCATCATGTTGAGGCTGGGCGGTACTGGGAGAAAGCAGGAAGAAGCCCAAGGTCAGGGGCTGAGGACAGGCCGTGGGAAGAGCCACAGTGGTTCCTTACAGCCTGTGGTGTTCGATTCAGATGCTTCATAGTGTTCCGCCAGCTGGGGTTGCAGCACAGTCTTTGGGATGGTTTTTGTAGCACATTGTAGACAAAAGACTGTACAGCACACAGCGAGCATCACTCCTTGTGGTGCACACTTGGCTTTTACGAATGCCCTGTGCATATCTTTTCAAACTTTGTCTTTGGATGGAGGTGGATTTGATACAATGCCAACTCTTTTGTGGCTACATTTCTGTTGTTTTTGGACTTCTAGAGGTGTGTGTGTGTGTGTGTGTGTGTGTGTGTGTGTGTGTGTGTGTATCTACGTGTGCCTGTTGCCTTTTCTCATTGCTTATCAGAAACAATAGCCGGTGTGCGGCTATATTTGTACCAGGAGGGATCCGGTCTGCAGAGAGAAATGTCACCTCCCCTCCTAGGGCTGGGTAGTCTGATGACAGGGCCCTGAGCAAGGAAAAGTGACATTAACTATTGGACACCCAACCCCCAAAGTTGTCACCATTTGCCTCATTGCAAAAGGCTTTGGAAGAAGACAAAGCAGCTCCATTCTGCAGGCCCCGCCCTGCGCAAGTCTCCCTCACACCACGCCCTTTTGGCATAGTGCCCCAGGCCCGGGCTCCTGTTCTGTGGGTGTCAGCAGCTGAAGGAAATCTGAACACTCCTGGGCATGCTTTTGTTTTCTTTTTGTGGAAAGATGTGTGACTATTGATTTTGGATACGGCGGGGCTAGTTATGTAGAAGTTTTCATTTTTCAAAAAGAAAAGGCTTTAAAAATTTCTTGAAATGTGACTGTCACTTGTTTTCAACCAAAAACTTTTTAAGATTTTTTAAAAAGAAAAATTGAAATCCTGTCCCTCCCTTGCTCCCCATTGCCTCCGGTTTTCAAAATGAAAGCACAGGTGCAGGAGTGGGGTGCACAGATGGCTGGCGTGCACATACCCCACACAGCTGCACCCAGCCCTGGCTGACAGAGACGCAGTGCTGAGCAGTCGGCCCCAGGGACGTCTCTTTCGACCTCCAATCCCACTGCCGTGAGTGTGACTTCCTTAGGGTTCTTCCAAAAACAGGAGTGTGCCTGATCTGTTGCACATTGACTTTTTGAGGAATTCAGGACAGGAAGGTGTCTCTTTGTCAAGTAGTCAGAGCCGGATGCTTCCCTTCTCCCAGTGGGTGGACCCTCGCAACCCCCAGCCAGAGTTGATCTTTTGACAACCAAATAACATCCCATGAGAGGAAGAAAAACAAAATTCAACACTGCCTCTAGATTGTTCTTTTGTCCGAGAGAGGGATCATGGAGAGAGTCTCTCTCACTCATGGAGGCTGTCTTTCTAGGAGTGTGCATGTGCGCTGTCTCATGTGTGGACACATGAGTCCGCACAGTCGAGGCTGAGATGGATATCTTGGCAGCAGAGCTGCTGGACTAGATGACTTTTCAGCTTGACAAGTAATGAAGCTCCATTTTAGGACTTCACCGATTCAGAAATAAGCATAGCCCCCGCCCCCGCCCCCCGCCACTGAACTCTACTAATACTAATCACTATAATTAGCTAATTAAAAGTACTGTAATCAGACTGCTTGCAACTATAGTGAAAGCTCATTAATTTGAAGCCCACTGCTTCAGAACTTCGAGAAAATCACAACTTAAAACATTCACAGTAACTGTGATTCTGGCTACATAAAAATATTTGAAATATTCCTCCCTTTAGTCAATGTTCAGGGTCTTTTATGTAAGAGGAATCCAGTTTAAAATGAGTATCCTTTTCAAAGAAAAGGCTCAAGACATTAAGGATCCCTTCACTGTGCCTTCAGCTTTGGGGTTCAGCACTTCTTATATGTACAGGGTGATCTCTTGTTCTCTCTCCATCGCAGGGATGTTGGATATTGCAGCCTTTCACTCTACTCCTTTATTTATCCTGTGAATAACATAGTTTGTGAACTAGACTGCAATTTAAAGTAATACACGTGATGTATCTTTCTAAATATTCTGTAAAGCAGATGCTTCACTGTCAGACTGGCCGCTCCATCATTCGCCCCCAAATATTCAAACGTGGGAGCTTTTCCTTCCAGACTGTGGGCAGCGAGTCTCTCTCTAGCAAGAATTTCTCTGACAAAGATATCCAAATAGCACACCCTCTCAAGCTCAATGCCTCAACAGTTGTTTCACTGTGCTAACATCTGACTGCTGAACAGTGCCTGCCCTGAGCTCACCCCCAGCCCCAGCATTAACACAGATCTTCAGGATTGGGACAAATCCCCCAGCTGCTTTTGCTTCTCAATCCATCTCCCCTCACAGATGCCACTTTCCCAGGCGTGAACACGTCTATTATTTCACTCTGTCATTGTGAATTTGTGACAGTGGAAACCCTGATATGTGCAACTGAGCTTATAGAAATGATTACTGTGAAATAGATTAATTTTGGTACCACTTTAAACTGTGTTCATATTCATGTGTTGACCCTTGTCAGCTGGGAAATCTGTACATTCAATATGTCAGCCTTTCACTGGAGCCTGGTGTCAACAGGCAAACTTGCTTCTGATTTCTCTCTCTTTCTTTTTATAATTGTTAAGTTTAGCTGTTACATTTTGTCTCCTTCTGTACAAGAAAACAATAATAATAAAGAGCAAACAGCATCCACTTGAATCCTGTCCTCATCCATCCTGGACCCCTGCTGACTCCCAAACTTCCAAGGGGTATGAGTAGTTTTGGATCAGACTGTAGACAATGAAGTAGACCAAACCAGTCCAGCAGCAGGAAGCAGATATGTCCTGGTTCCGAAAGTTTGTCCCCAGTGTGTAAGATGATCTCCTGACCCATCCTTCTAGGATGGGGTTAGTAAGATCTGTCACAAATCACAGCTAGCAACTTCCTTGTCACACAATTCCTGCTTACTAACAGAGGTCTTTCTGGAAGGATGCCCTGCTTGGTTTCAGAGCTGGGAGAGGAGGAGTGGGAGGGGTACAATATTCAGGCTTTGCCCTGGCTGTGCTTCCTAAGTTCTAAGGCAGCGTCAGGGACAGTTCAGAGGGCAATGATGCCCAGCCTTTGCACAGAGGAGACACAGTCTTAGCTCCCAGAGATTCCCAGCTGTGGGTATGCAAAGAGATAGACATGGGAAGTTGCAACTGCTAGTTGTGTCAACCCCCAGTAATGAAAGTTATCTGTCCTTTAATCACGAAGGCCCTGGTGGTGATGGGACAACCAATGACAACGAAATTTGGGACCTCCTTAGAGGATTGAATATGGAGCCCAAATGCCAGGAATGGCAGCCAGAGACCTTGGAGAGCTGGAGTTTGAGTGATGCTAACCTTCTGTGGATGTTGGAAAGTCAAAGGAAGGTCCTTCAGGCACATAGATGGGGTCATATTCTGAACATGGGTTTTGAACTTTAGGTGTTTTGCCAGAGACAGATGTTCTAGGCAGTGACTTAGGGTCCCAGGCTAGCTCATGCAAGGAAGCTAATACATGAGGTATGCCCTGAGCTTTCAAAGTCCCCCTAATCCACCATCCAATGGACTGGGCCTCCCTTGCTAATTTATTGTAAGGCCACAAGTTCTGGAGCCAAGGCACTTGAATTGCTTGTAGACGATGAAGGCAAGTCAGGGGGAGGGACTTAATGGGGTGATGGTAGAGAGAGATAGTTCTACCCCCAGAGACAGGGGATCAGGTGAAAGTCGGAGCCTGTGGTTCAAGGGTGTGGCTTGGGAAGGTGGGGTCCCTCTCCTTGCCCTCTCCCTAGCCTCCCTCCTATACTACTGCCACTCCCACATAGCAGCTGGCCTGAGACTACAAGGAGTGACAGGGTGGAAGGGCAGTGGGGAAGATCTCTGAGTTTTGATTGTAAATGATCATAGCCAGCATTTATTGAGCACTTAGTATATGCCAGGCCTTGTATATGCATTGACTGACACAATCCTGTTGAGAAACTTGTGATATAGAGTTTATAACTAACCCTAGTTCATAGCAGAGGGAAGCAAAGCCAGCAAAGGCATGTCATTTGACCTAGAGCTCAAGGAGAGCAAGTCCTGGCTCTGTCATGTGAATCCAGGTCTGTACTGATGGCCCCACCCCAGGCCATGCACCTAGCACTGCTGGTCCCTTTTGGGGAAGGGTGACTTTACATTGGTTTTGTGTCGACTATAGATCCCTCCAGAATGCCCCCTTCCTCTCCCTGCCCTATAGGTGACCATATACAGGCAGGGACCATGTATTATCTTTCTCATCACTTCTGTCCTAGAACACAGCACAGTGCCTGGATCACAGTAAGTGTTCAATTTAAAAAAATGTGTTGATTGACTGTGTTCTACAATCAGAGGCCAAGCTCCATGCAAGTTTGCTTGGGCTGCCAAAGCAAAATACTAAAGGCTGGGGGGTTTAAACCACAGAAGCTTTCTCATGGTTCTAGAGGCTGGAAGTCTGAGATCAAGGTGCTGACAGAGTTTATTTCTTTTGAGGCTTGTCTCCTTGGCTTGCAGATGGCCATCTTCTCCCTGTGGCTTCACAGTATCTTCCCTCTGTTCTTTTCGGTGCTCCTGATCTCCTCTTCCTGTAATGACACCAGTCAGATTGGATTAAGTCCTACCCTACTGACTTCATTTCCACTTAATTACTCTTTACTTACTCATACAGTCACATGTTGATGTCCTGGGGGTTTACAACTTCGATATAATAATTTTAGGGGGATAAATTTTGGCTCATAATGCTCCACTCATGACAGGGGGACTCTTTGTTATTCCTTCCTCCAACCTAAGCACATCATGCACATTCTGGAAAAGCTTGAAGAATCAACATCATAGCTTCTTTGAGATGATGGCAAAGATGGGGGGGCACCTCGTTAGTCTCCAACCAGGCCTCAAAGCAATTTCTTCTCTGCCATGCTGGACAGACTTGGGGCAGCTGCCAAAAGTCTCCTCAGGAGAGGTGAGTTGGGAGAGGAGAAGTGGGCTTCAGAATGCTTCTTCCAGGGTTCCTCTGTGGAAAGTGATGTGAGAATCCAAAGCCTGAAGAATAGACACAATATTTGTGTCCCAAAGGTTGTTTGTATTATAAACAAAATATCTTGTTTTGGGGACTCACAAGACTGGCAGCTCCAATGACATTGACTTTCAGCATTTTCTCTGAAGAGCTCAAACCGCGTGATGGGTTCAGTTTCACTAGGATTTCTGAGCTATAAAAATAGAGACTGGGTAACATTTCATATCAGACTAGTTGCGTGGAATCACAGGAGCCCAGTGGGTGGGCCAATTGGTGGTGGCACCTTGGGCTGACAGGACATACAGGGGTGGGTGGTGGCACACTATGGTGCTCCACAAGGTGGGGCATGCAGGTCCTATCTGTCTGGAGCTCTGGGCATAGCTGTGTGGGGGAAACATCAGGACAGCTGCAGCAATGGTGTAAAATGAACTTTATGCTAGCGGAAGTCTCAGGAGCTAGGACTGGGGGCTTCCAGAGAAAGCCTTCATGAGGAAGCCATGGCCAAGCAAAGTGAAGAATGGGTGGGAATCAGCCAAGCAAAGGCCATGGAAGACAATTCAGCAAGGCAGAGAGGCAGCACGTGAAGAGGCCTGGAGTTCAGCAAGTCCATCTTGGTTTTAAGGAAGGAGAAGACAAGGTAGCATGAGGGGAAAGAGCTGTGCAACATGAGATTTGCAAGACACATAGAGGTCAGTCCATGTGATGCCCTTTAGGCAGCGTTGAGAACTGTAGTGTTTACCCTAGTGATAAGGGAGGCCACCAAGTGGTGCGTTAAGGAGCAAGAGGGCATGGCCAGGGACACTCTGCTGGCCATGTGGAAAATAGGCTGCAGAAGCTGAAGAATAAGAGAAGTCAGGGAGGTCAGGTTATTGCTATCTCCCAGGCAAGAGATGGTGATGGGATAGATGAGGCCGATGACAGAAGATATGAAGAAAAATAGACTGTTGAGAACGTTTTTGCTCAAACTTTGATAGGCACAGGACCATCTGATTGTTTAGAATGCAGATCTCCAGACCCCACCCTCAGAGTCTGATATCTTGAGTCCACGGTTGGGCCAGGAATCTGCATTGTGGCCAAATCATTCAATTAATTCTTCTGCAGGGGATCTTTGCGTCACATTGGAAAAAACACTGAATTCTGTATTCAGGAGGTAGAACCATGTATGGTGACTGACTGTGTTGGGAAGGGGTAGTGAGTAATCTCAGATGACTCTCAGGTTTAGGGGCTCAGATAGTAGAGTAGATGGTAGGGCTATTCCCTGGGAAGGGTCACAGTCGAGGAGGAGCAGGTTTAGGGAAGCAAAAGACCACAGGTTTGAGTTGACATGTTGCATGTGTAGTGTACAGTGCATTTAAGTGTAGTTGAGGAGGGAGGCCCAGGCTGCAGCAGAAGAGATAAGAATTGCTTGAGGTCCCAGAAAAACAATAAGGGTCTTGAGTGTGGACCCCAATGGCCCAGGAGGGAGGCCAGACAAGTAGGAGGAAAAGCGTTGGAGTATGGAGCCCTGAAAACCAAAGGACTAGAGTATTTCTAGAAGGAGATAGTGGACAATGATGTGAAGTGCTTTCAAGAAGCCAAGGAAGATGGCAGCCAAAGTGAATTCATTGGCTGGAGCCATCAGTGGGTCATTAGTGACCTTGGCAAGGGATGGTTTCATTTCCAAGGTGACTGAAGAAGCCAGACTAGAATGAGCAGCGGGATGCTGGGAGGCAACAAGTGGAGGCAGTGCATACGATGGAGGCGACACTTTCCAGGAGGAGAGAAAGTTTAGCGCCAGGAGACACGATGATAAAGGGGGATTGTTTTGCTTTTTAACATTGAGATTATTCCAATCCAACCACTATTAAATCATCTTCTAATATGCCAGGCAGCTCGCTAAGTGCCGAGGGACCAGGAAACAAAGCAGACAAGGTCTCTGTTGGTCTGTCTTCTAAGAGTGGAGGGCAGGTCAGAGTAAAATAGGGGCTGGAGGATGTTTTCTGAAATTCTGTGGAGCCACCTCCTCCTTGGGACATCCTCTTGGTCTAACAAGGACCCTGGAGTGTTAATGTGATGATCTTGGTTTGTCACTGAATCAGTGAACTGGGTCACATCTCAGCTCTCTGTGCCCACCACTGTCCAGGTTTTCCATCTGTACAATGGGGATGTACTGGGAAGAGTATCCACTTCATACATGGAAACACCTGTCATTAGCTTCCTGTCTGAAAATAAAACAAACAAAAAAATCCACAAAAACCCCACAAAAACCCACGCAGCTTCTCAGGGCTGTGCTTCTCACCTTGCGCCCTCTTTCCTCATCTCCAACATCTTTCTCCAGCTTGGAGGGGCAGCTGCTTGTGTTTTGAGCAGTTCAGTGTCTGAGCCTTTGTACCACATTTTCTACCACATCCTTTGGCCTCCTCAGACTCTCCCAATTTTTACATACACATCACAATTCAGTCATTGGGCATGGAAACAATTAAAAGCAGATGCATTTTTATCTGAGAAGTCACATAGCCGAGGCCAAGAATTTTGCTAGGTCACCTTGTCCAATACCCCTTCCTGGGGATCAGGAAAGAGGCTCTTCCCTACCAGCTCCAAGCGTTCTCTGGACACAAGAGCAAAGTGCCCTGGCCTCTCAGCTGGGGGGCAGGATGACGCCGGCCACAATATGAAAGACAGGTAGGTAACAAACCCTCTGGGTCTCTGAACCTGCTGCCAGCTTTTGAGGGAAGGATTTCTTGGGCTAGTGAAGACAAAAGGAGAAGGCCGAAGAAGGAGCAGGCAGTGACAGCAGCTAGCTTCACTAGGAGGTGAGCTTCCCCTGTTTCATAGGACTCTTTGTCCCGTGCAGGGTGGTCCTGAGTCGTCCCTAGGGCAGTCAACCAACAACAAATACCCTGAGCTCTTTGCAGCTCCACCTGAGCTGCTGAAAGAGCCTTTCTTTCCCAAGGGAGACCTTGAGGTGCTGTTCTGAAGGGACCCAGAGGCACAGCAGTATGGCCTCTGGACCCCTAAGCCTGGAGGACTGGGCTGTTTGTGAATCACTTAGCATCTCAGCAACTGCAGTTCTACCTGCTGGTTTGCAAGCCAAGGCTGACTGTATGTCTGCATCTTTAACTTTCTTTTGCTGAAGCTGCTCCGCTTCCATCCCCCAGACTGTACCTGAGCTTCTACCCATGTAGGGAAGACATTTCTACTGATCTGAGCCCCCTTGGGAGGTAGTGAACTGCCCCAGGAGATGTGCAGTCAGAGTCTGCAGAGTCCAGGGACATTGCTCAGGACAGATCTCCCTTGGTCCCCTCTGTCTTAGGTTTACCAAGCTCTAGTGAGCACCTACCACACTCCCAGTCAGGCAGAGTACAGCAGGGTTAAGGGCATGGCCACCACACAATCAACTTCCTGCTACTGTCCCTACAGACAAATGGACTTCCTTCCTATCCATTTGATTCTTTCTGCTCATAGAGCATGAACTTTGTGAGGACAGAGACCTCATCTCCATCCCCAGTATTCAGCACACAGTCAATCTTGATTCAAGACAGAAAGCTGGAAATTGAGGCGACCCTGTCCCCATGGGGAGTGGGCCCTAAAGGCTGCCCCAGGAAGCCCTGCTACTTTTTACTTCCCTTTCTCTGCTCACAAAGTGGCCTTCCTTCCCTGGGCCAGCTATAGTCCCTGCAGTTTAATCCTGTGTCTTTCTGTCTGTCCTTCCTGCCTCTTTAAGGAGAGGAGGGAGAGATGCAAGA
This sequence comes from Plecturocebus donacophilus, assembly GCA_004027715.1. Taxonomy (NCBI): domain Eukaryota; kingdom Metazoa; phylum Chordata; class Mammalia; order Primates; family Pitheciidae; genus Plecturocebus; species Plecturocebus donacophilus. The sequence continues at coordinate 24,454 of PVKP010017260.1, forward strand.
TTCTGCTAGTCCCCTTTCCCCTTCCTCTCTGGCTAGGGAGGGCTTTGGGGCTCCAGGGATGATCTCAGTACCAGCTGCTTCCAGGAGCAGGAAGCAGAATTGTTTACAGGTCCATAAGGTTCATTAACAAGCTGAGAGGAAGTTCTCAGCTTCCTGGAAGATCCGGGTGCACCCATTTGCTTGGGTTTGGGCTGTAACTGCCTGAGACTGGACTCTGAGAAGGGCTGGGACGTAAGAAGTCATCGCACGCAATGGCTTTTTGACTTTCCTTCAAGACATTTGGCTTGAATGACCTCTTACCTAAAGTCCCAATATAAGCAAGTGGTAAGAGTAGAACTGCTCAGGATGAATAAAAGTTGGAGTCTGCCTTGAAGCCCAGGTAGTGCCCAACACATCTCCCTGAAACTGTTTTTTAGCTCAATCTTCCATGTGATGATGCGAAACTGAGAGTCCAAGCAAGTGAAGCAACTTGCCTAAGATGCCCCAGTGACAAGGCTATAAGTCACTCACAGATGTACTGACTTTGGGCTGGGTTCCTGCCATCTCCTGCTGCTGCTTGCAAGGGAGGCAGGAGCAGGGAGCAGACAGAGCTGTGACCCTGAGCCGCTGGGAGTTGGAGCAGAGTGCTCAGCTGACTGAACAGCTGGAAGAAGCTACTGTTTGGAAGGCACTGGTGGAGGCAGGTGATCAGCTGGCTAGGGGCAGGCAGGGAAGACAGACAGACGTAAGGGCAGATGGGCAGGTGGACAGACAGCAGCCTGAGTTGGACACCTGCTCCATGGGTGGCTGGATGCCCTCTAGGTTTCAGCAAAAGCGTGCTTGCAATTAACTGGATTTGTGTGATCCCCAGTGGAGGCTCTGTGCTCACAATCACCTTTAGGGAAAAAGATGATATGTTTCCTTTGGAGATACTTAGCTTGAAAGGAGGGAGAGCTTTCGTCTTATTCTTTTCTGGTAATAAAATAGCTCTCATTTTAATAAGGATCCAAGCCCTCCAGCAGACAGTTCACAGGAAAGAAATACAAAAGATCAATACACATATGAAAAATTGCCAGGATTATTCATAATTAAAGCAATATGAATTAAAGCAACAAAGAGATAGATACAATTTTTCACTCATTATTCCTTTTAAATAGTTGCATAATATTTCTGTTGATCAGGCTGGGAAGAAACACGCACTTTCTTCTTCTAGGTGAGGCCTCATTTTGTGCAGCCTCTTCAGAGTGTCCTCTGACAATATTGTCCATATAGGTCAAAATCATCAACACACATACTCTAGAACCCCACAATTTCACTTCTAGGCACGTGCTGTGCAAACACATTTACATATGTGTGCAGAGAGATATGTTCAGGAATGCTCAGTACTACATTGTTTATAAAAGTGAAAAAGCTCTAGACACCCAAAATATCCACGAGCAAGTCAATACAGGAGTCAGGGAGGCAGCTGTGTAGGGAAATGCTTTGCTGGATTGAGAAGAAATGAGGTAGATTTGTTCTGACACAGAGATCCCCAAGGCACATGGTTCACTTGAAAAAATAAGTTGCAGAATGGCACACACCTCAGACATTAGATCTCATTTGTAAAAGAGTAAAACACTGCACACTGCAAACATATATACACACAAATAAGCCAGATGTGTTCTGGACCCTTCCTTCCCCTATAAAGAAGCACCTGTTGAATCTCTAGGTGAGGAGAGCCTTCCGCTGGAGTGTTAGGGCTCTGCAGCCTGTTATGTACACTTGGCCATGTGCCATCTTCCTGGACTCAGGCACTGTGTAAGATCTGAAAGGTCTCCTCTGTATCCCAGGAGCTCTAGTCCTTTGGGACCCTGAGGTTAGCACTCAGACTGTGGGGTGGGAGACTTTTCAGAATGGTTGGAGTGCAAATTTAGGGCCATTTTGAAAGGAGATTACCATGTAGATTATAATTATGAAATTATAATCAGCTAACATGCTAAGAGACAAGTTCAAAGGTACACAGAAAATTCTCTCTCACCTCCAAGTTGTCCTTGGCACTCAATCCAAGAAAGGCAGGCATGCTAAGGTGGTGAGATATTGGAGTTTTTGAGTGGCATTGGGAGTTCAAGGATTGGGAAGGAAGTCTCCCACCCTTTTTGCTTGGCTTTAGGTGGTGGATTCCTATGCCACCAGGGGGCAGTGCCTCCACATGAGCCTCTGCCCTGTGCCCCTGTGCCCAAGAAGCCCGAACAGGCCAAGGCCAGTTGGTAGCTAGACAGAAATCTGGCCTCCATAGCCCGAGGCCCTGTGGCAAGCCAGCGCCCACACTGCTCTAGCTTTGCTGACTTCTCAGTACTCCTCACCACTCAGCTACTCTGTAGGGAGAGGATTGTTAGCCCCATTGTCCATGGGGTAGACTGAGACCCAAAGAAGGGAGAGACTTGCCCAAGGTAAAATCTCGAGGTGACAGTGAGATAGAATTGTCAGATAGAATACAGGATATGCAGCCAAATTTTAATGTCAGATCAACCCAGGAATCATTTTTTAGTGTAAATATGTCCCAAAGGTTAGTGTACAAGAGAACATTCTTACACTAAAAACGATGTGCTGTTTACCTGAAATTTAAATGTACTTGGTACCTGTGCTTTCATTTGCTCAATTTGGCAACCGTGGCTGGGCTTCCCAGGCTCCTGAATCCCACTGAGCTCAGCACACTCCACAGTTTCTCTGCTTCCAAGATGGCCCTCCAGAAAGCTCAAATTTCACTGCAGCTGCTCCACTGGAGCTGGGAAGGGCTTCTTTGGGGCCCCCAGGAATGCAGGCAGGGACTATGTCAGCTCTGCTTCCCAAGAGCTCGGCCCCAGTACTGGACAGGTGAGATGGGGGCAGGGGGCAGTCAGTCTCAGACCATGCAACCCTATCTCAGCTAGTCCTGGCCCCTTCCTTTCTGCTCCCCTCCCTCCCTCCCTCCCTTCCTCCCTCCCTCTTTTCCTCCTTTCTTCTGCCTCTTCCTCCCACTTGGCCCAGGGACTCTGGGGGGAAGAGGAGGCTATTTGTAAAAGGAACCTTTTACAAACATGTCCTGGTTCCTTTTACAAATAGCCTCCTATTCCCCCAGGGGCTCGGGGGTTGTTTTCTAGAATGAAGGGTTCACCATTGGTAGTTGTAGCGATCAGGGTTTTCCAGAGAAACAGAACTGATAGGATATATATATATATATATATATATATATATATATATATGTATGTATCTGCATATATACAAACATATATAAATTTATTTTAAGAAATTGGCTTATGCGATTGTGGGCTCACAAGTCTGAAATGTGCAGGGCAGGCCGGCAGGCTGGAGACTCAGGCAAGAGTTGACACTGCAGTCTTGGGGTTGACTTGCCTCTTCTCTGGGAAACCTCAGTCTTTGCTCTTCAGGCCTCTCAGTTGATTGTGTGATACCCACCCACATCATTGAGGATGAGTCTCTACTTTATTTTACATCCACTGGTTGTAGATGCCAACCACAGCTACAAAATGCCTCCTCAGCAACACCTAGATGGTGTTTGATGGAATCACCAGGGACTAGTGCCTGGCCCAGGTGAGTCATAAACCTGACCATCACAGTGGTCTAGTCAGTAGGGAAGCTGAGGGAGAATTGGAACTTAGAAGGTACAGGGCCTGAGGCCCCTGGGGGTTCTAGTGGCTGCAGTCAGATCCCACCTCTCTTACCCTTCCCTCCCTTGGTTCTCATGGCTCCTGCCTAGCCTGACCTACTTCAGAAAAAGGCTACCTCCCGTGTTTGCGAACTCTGGATGCGGGAGGTAGGATATGCTCTCCAGAGGATCCCTTTTGAAGGCATGGTATGGCCTGGATTGCTGGGACCTAACTCTGCTGTGGCTCTTGGACTCTGTGCCAGTCCTTGCCTCTGCCTAGAAGTGATGGTGGGATCCCCCATGAGCTAAATCTGGAGATCCATGAGCCAGAGAAGTTCTCACAGGCAAAGGCTTGGAGATGTATCTCTTTTCCTAAGTTGCTTACAGCGTAGCAGGGGAGAACACTATGGACACAGCCAATTAGATACAATGGGAACAGAAGGTACTGAGTCCAAGGCTCAGCCTAGAGGGGGAGTGTCGCTCCACCCCCAGGTCCTACTGTATCTTCCTTGAGCTCCTGTCCCTGGAAGAGGTGATTTTCTGAGTGTGACTCCTCTGTTTCTGGCACCCTGCACATTTTTAGCCGTTGCTTACAAGTGAACAGCTGGTTGTGATGGCAGGAGGCCTTACCAGCACCAGGGAGGAGATGGAAACGTCCCTGACTGAAGAACTGAATCACAGAAGCCAAGAGCAAAGCCAAGAGCATCTGGCGATAGGAGGTGAGGATCCCCTAAAATACCCCTTGGCTACAGCCAACTGTATAGATACGTGTCTATACCTGTGCATGTGTGTGTTGCAAAAGGTGCATGTGTGCACGGAAGTGTTTGCACATGTGTGTGCTGGGGGGCTTCGAGGATTTGTGGGTTGACGATAAGGGAGGTAGGGAAAAGGGAGCATTTTTCCCACTGTCTCCCTCTTGTCCAAGCCACCACAGTGTCTGTTGTAAAATACTCAGAGTTCAAATTACAAGACTAAAGATCAATTCTCTCTCCCAAAGCTCTAATTCATTTCCCTGCCCTTTGGAGGGAAGTTCAAACTCCATGATCTATAGGATAGTATCAGCCTCCTCAAAACATTTCATGCTATGATGTAGACAGAAAATACCATTTCTATAGCTCACAAAGGGGCCAAGATCACACTGCATTTATGTTTGTTATTACAATGCTCCAAGCCTGCTTCTTCCCCGAAGACCTTGCATTTGCTGTTTCTTCTGTCTGGAATGTGCTTTCCCTCAGTTTCCCAGGGCTGGGTCCTTTATTTCTTTCAGGTCCCTGCCTCAATTGTTGTCTCCTACTGTTTAGAAGGAGCCCTTTCCTTCTACTGTGTTATCATGTTTTGATCGTTTACGGAGCCTGTATCTCTCTGTCTGCATTTGCAAGGACAGATTACTTTCTGCTTTACATCTATCTTTCCCCCTTATACACAAACATATGGTCAGTTCTTTGAGAGCTGGAATCTTGTTGTTGGTCATTGCTTTCTAAGTTACTAGAGAGTAACCTAGTCTCGAGCTCAGCCCTCAGTAAATGCTTGATTAACTTTTGAACAAATGAACAAACTGAGGCCTGGAATCAGCTGATGGATAGTGTTAAATGGGTGTTGAGTGATTCCCAAGAAGGCTGGGGACTCTGTCTTCTTTTTTGGTGTGTTTTGTGTCCAAGAAGCTCTGGTATAATTTCTATGGGTGCTCCTGGGGCCTCTGTTCTTCTCTCTAGAAGTGATGGAGCATGGATCTCGGTCCCTGAGTGCCCCCCAGAAGAGGCAGAAGTTGGAACCAAAAGCTGCTGGTTCTGCTGCAGCCAAACCAATTTGGAATGTGATTGTCACCCGGCCCAAGAAAATGGTACTGTATGGGGTCCTCAGCATATGGTAGCCAGGTTGGGGTTGGGAGTACTCTTTGTAGGGGCTCTAGTCTGACCAGGTCAGTCAGGGCTAGACACTGACTTGGGAGGAGGAGGAAGCTCCTGTGTTCCAAGATGGCAAATGAGGAAAAGAAGGTCCACTTAAAGGTCACGGTCATCTTTTCCTATACTAGAGGTTCAATCTTGGGAGTTTGGAATTCCTGAAACAAATATTTCTTGGGGAGTACATAAATACTTTACTTTGTAAATCTATTGTGTGAAATAACGCTTTCCTGTATTTAAAATTATCTGTGTGGTACATGTGTGTGTATGCACACAATAAGTCAGGTGAGGCTCCTATGCTTTCTGGCTGTTAAGAAATCCAGTCAAGTGGCCTGGCATGGTGGCTCATGCCTGTAATCCCAGCACTCTGAGAGGAGGAGGCAGTCAGATCGCTTGAGGCCAGGAGTTCGAGACCAGTCTGGACAGCATGGTGAAACCCCATCTCTACTGAAAATACAAAAATTAGCTGGGCCTAATCCCAGCTACTCAGGAGGCTGAGGCATGAGAATCGCTTGAACCCAGGAAGCAGAGGTGGCAGTGAGCCAAGATCACGCCACTGCACTCCAGCCTGGGTGAGACTCTGTCGAAAGAAAAGAGAGAGAGAGAGAGAAAGGAAGGAAGGAAGAAAGAAAGGGAGGCCAGTGAAGTGAATCTGACCATTTTGTAGCCAATGCTTTTAAGCTACATTCAATATGGGTGAAGAAATATTCTAGAACAAATAGTGGCTATACTGCTGCAAATGATATTGAGAAAACAGTCATTTTGGAGGGAGAGGGAATCCTGACTCTTTTGGAGAATTAGGTGAGTCCCACAGTTCTGTAGCCAATCCTTTTAGCTAGCTACATTCACTGCGGGTAAGGGAAAGTTTTAGAAAAATTGTCGTTATGCTGTTGCAAAGGCCCCTGGGAAAAGGCAACAGGATTGGAGAGGGAGGGAGGACTGACTGCTCCAGGAAATCATGTGAGTCCCACGGTTCTGTGGCCGATTTTTTAAGCTACATTCACTGTGGGTGTTGAACGTTCTAGAAAGATGCTGGCCACATTGTTGCAAAGGATACTGAAAAAGGTATTTATTTTGGAGAGAAGGGAGACCTGACTGTTTTAGGGAATCACGAATCCCATCATGCTGTAGCCAATGCTTTTCACCACATTCAGGTGGATGAGGAAAATTAAGAAAATTTTAGAAAATGGTGGTTTTACTGTTACCACAGTAAAGTTTGGAAGTTACTGGGAAAGGGCAATAAGGTTGGAGAGGGAGGGAGACTTGATTGCTGAAATGATCTGTTGGGTGGCCCCAGGGAAGATTGACAAAAACTTCCGGGTTACAGATTTCCTGGGAATAGAAATAAGTCAGATGTTGAGTTGGCTTCCTGTGTCCAAAGACAGAAGCCAAATCAAGTTGCTACAGGAGGTCAGGCTCCTGCAAGCCACTCATGTGTGAGACTAGGGGGGATATCATCTCTGGTTTAATCAAAGCTGGTTATGAGGGCTAGAGGTAGACTGTTTGGAAATATACGCTTATATTGAATTTAGAAATTCAATTTAGAAATGTAGAATTAGGAAATCTAATTTATTAATTCTATTTATTTATTCCTTTATTTTTGAATAAAACAGTTAATGGAACTGCCTCTAGGAGAACCATAATATGCAAAGGCGAGAAAAGTTAAAAATGCTATCCTGTTGACTCGGAAAAAAGTAGTGTGCCTTTAAAGTTACACGGAAATAAAAGTAACATTTTTTGAAATGATTAACAGAGAGAAACAAACAAAATCTAGCCATCCTTATTTTTATTTTTTGCCTTCAAATCTCTCAAATATATATATATATTTATCTTTCTGATTCCAATTTATAGGAAAGTCAAGTGATTATAGTCATGGGGTCTCCCTAATACCCATTATATTTTTGATGCTATTTTTGAAGTATCTTAAGAAAAGAAAATATTGTGATGGTGAACTACTGTTCATAAAAAAGTTCCACCAATATCTGTGTGCTCCTCTGGAGAAAGATTAATTTTGCATTATTACAACAGAGTGTAGTGGCAAAGTTCCTATGAAAATCCTTTACACAGAAATTGATCCGCCTTCAGTTTGATGTTGTTACTTCAGGACAGAGAAGGGCTGCAGATCTTTCTCAGTGACCGGTGAGCCTCGGTTGTCTATTTTGTTGGAAGAATGAGGCAAATGGAAGGGCTAACCCAGGACTCCGTGTGCCTCGGTCAGGCCTCTCAAAGGGCAGGTTCCACTTCAGCAGGATGAGTGGGTAAGGAACTGGCTGTCATGTGGGGCACCCTGAACCCTGCCAGAATGAAGGGGGTTTTATTTTGTGTCACTTTCACTCCAGCTTTCTTATTCATTCGGTTCAGGTTTTGGCATGGGGTAAGTGCCTGGCTGCCAGCCAGAGGTAAGAAGTGTGGATGACTGCTTCATACACATATCTTTAGTTAAAGTCCCTGTTTTCCGCCCTTCCCTCCTTTCTTGTGATATGCTGCCATTGCCCTTGCAGGTCTAGCTCCTCTCTGGATGCTGCTGGCTGGGGCTCCCCTTGTCAGCTGAGCCCCATCTGCTTCCCATCCACACTGAGGTCTGGTTTCTCCATGGACACTTCCTGGATTCCACAATTTTATGGAATTCTTTCATTAGCTAATGCCTCTCATGCTGTCTTCTTTCTTATAGGTTTATACCGTTTTACTTTCTTCACTGGCACTTAATGTAGCCTTAACAGAAAGGAGTGTTACATATAAGAGACGTCATACTGTAATGGTTAAGTGTATAACCTCTGGACTAAAATGTCCTGGGTTCAAATTACTGCTCTGCTACTTACTAGCTGTGTGTCTTGGACAAGTTAATCTCTCTGTGTTTCATTTTCCCCTACTTTCAAAATGGGATGATAATGATATCATTTCACAGGGTTGTGATGAGGAATCAATCACTTGTATTGGTAAGGGCTTAGAGGATGGCATGGTCCCTGGCATGTGGTGTGTGTTAAATAGGCAGCCTGTGAAATATTTCATTTTGAACTGGAAACCTAGAAGTATGACTTGAGCCCACGCAGGTCTGCCATCGAAAGCCACTCTCTGTTCCTCTATCCCCTACTGACTTTTCAAAGGCATCAGATAGCCCTGGCCCAAGGCCTCTGGGCCATAGATGTACAAGCTAGGGTGTCATTGGCAGATGGATAAAAATGGAAGCCAGAAGGATGGCTGGGCTTGCCCAGAGGAGTTGATGGTTTCCCAGTAGCCAGGGTCCTAGCCTTAGCCCTGACATCCTCAGGAAGTAAAGGCATCTCACCAGGCCCCAATGGCCTGGGCTGCCAATTGAGGTTTTACGTTCTCCTTCAGTAGGTTTCTCAGCCTCTCAGCTAATGTCTGCATGTGGAAGTTCTTATAGAGGACAGGGACCCCTGTTACTGCTCTTCTTTTGCCGCAGCCTGCCTGGATAAGCAAGAGCTACCGAGGACCATGGTGCAGGTGGGATGGCAGCCAGCAGCCAATGTGTGGGGTTCCCAAGCTTTCCTAATGTCTTGAAGCTGCCAGTCCTTGATTCCAGAGGTCAGGCACCACATGATCCCCATGGGGTGCACCATTAGTTCTGGGCAAACTGGAGAAGCCACTCATGTGGGGATGGACAGGCTACCTTACTGATCATTCCTTTCTTCAGGTGACCCATCTGCCAATGCCCAGAATGCTGAGAGAATCAGGCCATGGGGATGCCCATTTCCAGGAGGGCCCTGGTATTTTCCAAGGCACACGATTCCATTATTATCGGTAAGAGCTGAGGGTCTGTGGGGCCTGGCTACTCAGACAGGTACGCAAATAGGGCAGAAGGGCTGGTGAGCAGCCTGGCCAGGAAGGAGTTCTGAGGGCCTGGAGTGCCTCCTTGCCAGTGACCTTGAGCACCCTGGCTCCAAGCCTATTTGGGGCACCCCAGTGCTCTGCAGCCCAGCCGAGCTGGGCTGAGCTGGGCTGCGTCAGACTGGCTCAGGCTAGCTCAGAGTGACTCCCAGCCCTCAAGGCCATAGGCCCTCTTTACCATGGAAGAGGACTGGAGACTGATAGGGTCTTTGTCCAAAATATCCTCATATTATCTGCTTGCCCTCACTGCCTTCTTGTGCTCCCTGCCAGGCCTTGCCAGGGATCACCAGCAGCTCTGACCCTCTGTCTTCTTTCTCTCCCAGCAACCCAGAGACAGGTACAGTGGAGGAGACTGGCCTGGAAGAGTTCAATGGACTGGAGATAGAAATCATCAAAAGACAGGTGAGGAGGGACCCAATTGGTGGGTGCAGGGAGAATCACAGTGCCTTGGAGTCGGCAGGGCTTGACAGCTGGGTCCTGTAGTCCGTTACAGGCATCTTTCCCTTTAGCGCTGGCAGTGGGGCAGGTTCCCTTCCTCTTTCTCCCCAGCTGCATGGCTCTGACACCCCACGTAAATGTCCAATCTTAAACCTACTACTGTCCCTGAGATGCTGGCAGAGAGCAGGGGCAGAGAAAAGGTGGAGGAAGAGGGAACATACAAGGATAAGGATTCTATGTCCAGGGACAGAGTGGTACCCAAGGGTCTGAGAGAGGGGTCACCTTTGTTCAGGCAAAACCCAGATCTTCTCAGGAGGAGACACTTCCTTCCTTGGCTCCCTGGCTGGAATGGGCCGCCTCTTTCAGAGAATGGAAGTGAACATCAGGGAAGAAGGCAAAAGTGGTGCCTGCAGATACAGCAGCCAGATCTTGGGTCCCGTGGGCCAGGCCCAGCCCCCTGCTTCTTACTAGGGGTACTCCCCGCCCCACTGCCAAAGGGCAGCCAAGCCCCTTCTTGCTCTAAGTTTATGCTTTTCCCGTGGCTGTGCTGTGGGCTTCGGGAGAAGAGGCTTGTTTAGCAGCCCTGCCTTTGGCTCCTCTGCAGCTGCGTGCAGTCAGTGAGCGTCTGTGCACCCTGGAGGAGCAGGACGCCACCTGGCGTCAGAGGGAGACCCTGCTCTTCGCCTTGCTGGTGTCAGCCAGCATTGTCAACGTGTGGCTGTGGATGCACCAGTGATCGCAGCAAGCTAGGCCTACGCATTGGAGACCTCCCTGCTTCTCTTTCTTTCTTTCCTCTTCCCTGGCCACCCTTGCCCATCCCCCAGGCAGCGTCAAGGCCATTTTTCAACTCTGGTTAGGCCCCTTGCCTGGGGAGACCAGATCACAGCTTTGGGAGGTCCTGGCCGCTGTGAAGTGGAGGAGGACTGAATGAGCTGAGATGACACCCTTTGAAGGATGAAGAGCACGGCGGCATCTGGGCCCCACAGTAACACCTGACCCCAGCGGCCCTCTGTTCCATCCTCCGTGGGCAGGGATGTGGCTTCGTTTTCCTCCCTTGTTTACTTCCACCTCGCGCACAAGGCTCTGCACAGACAGCACGCTCAATAAAAGTTCAGCTATAGCAGCAAAACCCTGTGGCTGAGGTTTCTGTGTCCAGTACTCATCTGGGGCAACAGTGGGGGCGGAGTGCACTGGGGAACAGCTCCTCTTCACAAAGACCCAGTGGCTGGGACTGAGCCTCTGCAATTGCCCCAGGGGCCCTGGTTCCCTCCTCCCTTTTACCTCTACTGCCTCACTGGCCCCAGCCCCAGCTTTGCCAAATTCTTCCTGTTGGGCTCATGCCAATGAGTGGTTATGGGGGTGTGGTTCTGGGAGCATGTCTGGGTTGTGTTGCAGGGATGCAATCAGAGGAACTCTCCCAAAAGGGACCAGAAAACTTCTCATTTGCCCAGGACGAAACTGAATTCCAGAGAGGGAAAACACGTCCCTGGGTCATCCAGGGAGACAGGGCCTGGGTGTGAGTTCTGGTGTGAGTTCTCCGAGTCCTTCTGCAGACAGACTCACTGGAGATGAGGTCCTGCCCCAGCTTTGGAGTCTGAATGGGAGCTACGCACACCCACCACCCTATCCACCACACACGCTGGGTCCACAGTCCTTGAATTTCACCTCGGGCAGGGTGGATAGCTGGGTCGTCCAGTGGAACTGAGCTTGACAGGTGCAGAGTGTTGCCTGCTATGTGGGGGCCTGACCACAGTGCACATGTGCCTGGCAGCAGGAGGCCTGCAGAGCAGCTGCAATCCCTTTCCTGGGACCAAGGGACCGACACACATGTCTCTGGGGGCGGGGACCCAGAACTTTCTCATTGGCTTTAGTTGCTAAGTGCACCTTCCCTAATTCCCCAAATCTGTCAAGGATTCTTCATCTATAAAGATGGGGCAGCGTGTTAGTCACTAGGTATGAAATGAACATGTCTCGTGTGTGTGTGTGTGTGTGTGTGTGTGTGTGTGTGTGTGTGTGTGAGAAAGAGAGAAGAGACAGAGAAGGAGGGTGGAGAGAGAAGAAAGGAGGGAGGAAGGAGGAGGCAGAGAGAGATACAGTCAGAGAGATACAGAGCGGCAGAGGAGGGAAGTTAGAGGAGGGCGAGGGGGAGAGGAGAAGCTTGAGTCCCACAGCCTGCTCTGGCCCTGCTCCACCTCTTCCTCTGGTTTTCCGTGGGCCCCTATACACTGAAGGGATTCTTCCACGCCTGACACTCTGGGACTTGTAATACTTCTAAGATGAGGATGCAGGGCCTCCTGTTAGCCCTGTGGGACACCAGGCACGTGGCCCCTGGAGCCTGGGCCCTGCTCACAGCAGATAAAGGACATCTAGGAAAGAAACAGTTTGGAGATTCTCTCTTTGGTCCCAGAGCACACAGAGGTAATCAAGTGCCACTGGAAGCCCCTCTGCAGAATGGGGAAACAGCAGCACCCAGCTATGAACACTTCTGGCCGAGAGAGCCAAGTGGGTCAGAGAGTACCAGGGGTGTTCCCTGTCCCCTGCAAATGGGCCCTGGAGCCCCAGGAGTTACCCATGGGCTAGATGGAAGACTGGGAGACCTCCTTGCAGGCAGCCCTTCCCCTTCCTGCAGCCTCAGGACAGACCAGGGCCCCAGATGCAGGGGAGTATTAAGGGAAGCAGGGAGAGAGAGCAAGGACAGCACATGCAACTTCTTGCTGTCAGCCCAGTGTTTCCACTGCCATGAGGCCAGCCCTCACACTGTCTAGGCAGGGGTGCCGCTTTCTCCTACCCAGTCAGGCTTCACAGGGAAGCTCAGAGGAAGAGGAGGCTGCAGCCAGGTGGGGCTGGGTCTGCCCTTGAGACCTGAGTGTTTGTGAGCCTGCGCACACATGGACATGTTTGCAGAAAAAGTCTGGCTGAAAATATGTTGTGAAACAAAGGTTCACCCTTGGGAGCAAATTAACTGAGTTTCAAACAAACAGCATGGCAGTGCCGCGGAGAAACATCTCCTGAGCCAGGTGAGCTCATAAGGAACCCCTGACTGGGCCTCCACCCTGCCTTGCTGTGTGACCACTGGGCTGGTTCCCAGCAGGGCTGGGGCCAGTTCCTAGCTGTGCATTCCTGCTCTATCTCTAGAACTCCCTGCCCCACCTAGAAGACTGCCCAGGCTGGGCCCCTCTGTAATGTTCCTGAAGGGGTATGGGGGCCATATTGTGGTGGGTGGCACATCTGTGATTCCCAATCCCCTGGGAGAGACCCACGGAGGCTCAGGGGGCAGAATGCCAGGAGGCAACTTGGCACCTCCTGCTTGGTCCTCTGACTCTGACCCACCTGGAGCACTTGCCCATCTGATTGCATTTCTCTGCCAAACTGTCCTTGCCTTGCCCAAGCACTCCACCCTTCCCCCAGCCCTTCCCCAGCAAGCCATGAACTTCCCCATGGAGAAACAGGATGCTGTGGGTGAATGAAGGAGAGAAAGAATTCATTCTTACTTGGAGGTTGGGGAGGGGATTCTCTTGGCATGCGGTTTATCTCTAGTCTGTGAAGCTTCCCAGGGGCTGCCCAGGCTTACTGTTAGAGGGGTACACAGTCAGTCCTCCACTGGATCAGTGGCTTCTTGAGTGCACAAGGTAGCCTGCATTGTCTTCTGGCACAAGTAAAGGACTGGCAGAATGACCTCTGATTAGGGTCCCCAGAGAGTGATTCTAGCCCTGATCTTTCCCTCCTGGCCTTTAGGGTGCTCCTTCTGTTGGAAACCCTTCCCCACTGAAGGCAGTCAGTTCTATTCATTGCTTCCTACGGCACACCTACTCTGTGCCATACACATTGCATCTTAAAAATATTCAATTACACAATTTGTGCATGAACACATTCTCCCCAAAAAGACAAACATTGCAGGCATAGCTAACAGCCCCTTGCACCCTGAATGCCAAGTCCCTTCACGGAGGTATTTCCCATGGTTTGGTTGGTGTGTATCCTCTCAATCTCTCTATGCTGTTCCATGCAGATTATGTGCACCTATATGTACCCCAGGCTTCGCACACAGGATGTCATTTAAGCCTCCACAAGCAGCCCCCTGAGGGAGTGGCTTGTCTTCCCAGCTGGCTGTGCAGGTGGGCAAAGCTTCAATCCTCCATTTATGTAGTTCCCTGCCCTGTCAAGTGGGCCCCTGGTCCCCTACCAGTCCTGGGCAAAAGCTGAAACTCAGTATTCCAGTTCTTTTGTTACAGGCTGGCTTCTGGCAGCTGGGGGAAGTCGGAAAGAGGAAGGTGGGCATGTGAGGAGGGGAACATGAGGGCGCATGGAGGGGGCTCTGGTGTACCCAGCAGCAGCCTGAAATCCTGACTTCTTGGAAAGGAGCCGAAAGCTCATCACCCCAAGGATCTTGTCTTGTTTCCCTTCCCTAACCCCAGCCCTTCGTGGATTATCCCCGTCAGGCCAGCCCTACCCCAAGTACCTCTTCTCTGAGATCTCTGCCTGGCTTGACCTTTGGTCAGGTAGACTAGCTGGGATTGTGCCAAGGCCTGGAGGCAAGTGCACCGGGACTGTGAGCTGCTGGGGTTGAGTACCCAGACACAAAGCTCTGAGCATGCTCTGTGCAAGGGAGAGCTCCTCAGGGAGCTTGGGAGGGGCTGGCTTCTGGATCTGGGCAGGCAAGCAGCTTACACAGCCAGGCAGCCCAGCATCCAGCTGTCGCCTGCCAATAGCCTGGGGTGTACGGGGCCCAAAGACAGGCCAGCTTCTCCAGTGGGCAGGTGACACCCTGGGCCAGCATCTTGAGTTTGCCTTAGCTGTGGGCATGAGGTCTTCTCGGTCTCTGCCAGCTTCCCCTGCTGGCCTCGGGCAGGGTGGGTCAGCTCCCTGACCTGGAGGCTGCAGCTGAGTTGTTGGGGGCTCAAGGGCACCACTGGCCTGAGGGGCAGAACTGGCAGGCTCCAGATGCTGATGAGTCCCAAAAGTTTGTCTCTGGAGGTGGTACAAAAGGACCAGGAGAACCCCTGCCTCTGAAGCCGTCTGATTGGTGAGGAAAGGGGCTGGCCTTGGGCTGATACATTTCTGTGACCACAGGCCAGTTGCCTCCACGGGATGCAGAGCTGGAGTCTGTGAAAAATGTGTGGGCCCTACTGCCTAGCTTCACATGGTCTTCATGTGCATGGGCTGCCAAGGGAGCTGAGGAAACTGGCCGTGTTGGGAAACTTTGTCCCCTGTTAAAGTAGCCAAATAAATTACTTGGGGGTCTAGGAGGATGGAGGTACCGAGTGCCACACAAGGCTTGTCCTGAGGCAGCTAGGACTTTGTCCTTTCCCAGGAGAGTGCCAGGGAGGGTTGCTGGAGAAGATTTGGAGCAGAGGGGCTGAGGGCCTGCCTGACAGGCAAGCTTCAGTGGGAGGCAGGGGGAAACCCATGGGCCTTCACTGTCTGCCCTGTCTGCCTGACTGCGAGTATTTCTGGGCCCCCCAGCCTCAGAGCATGGGCAGTGTTCGCCTGGAGCCTGTGGCTCTGTGCATATGACAAGAGTGGAGGTAGGGGCGTGGGTTTTGTGGGCTTCTCCCAGGAACCATGCTGGGATTGCAGCCTTTGCTTTTGGCCTTTTGAGCTGCACCCTGACCTCTTCTGGAGATCCTCAGAGGGGAGCACCCACTTCAGGCCTCTGGGGCTTGGGAGCCAGCCACTCTGCCATTTGGGGCAATGCACTTGGGGTGAAGCCCTTGGAGCTTCTGGCTGAGGGAAGATTCTGGATCCAGGCAGCAGACCTGGTGCAGAGACAGGCTCTCAGGGCTGCTGCAGGCCTGGCACCCGTTTGGGTCCTCCAGCTGATCTTGCATCCATCTCAGCTTGAGTCCAGAATGGCAAGTGTAGGCTGCGTCCATGTGAGACTGTGGTCATAGGAGGCAGCTTCATCTCTAGACATCCTGCCAGTAGCTGGGTCCCTGGGCCCCTCTTTCTGCATAGCTGGGCCCCCTCAAACTGCTCCTTGGCACCACTCAGCACCGCCTTCTCCAGAGGGAGGGACATAGTGCTTGGACTGGACACATGCATGTAGCAGATAGAATGTGTACCTGGCTGGTCCTCAGGTGTCATGGTGGCCACAAAACTACCAAGACCAGCCCTGGCCACACCCCATTAAGCTCCAACACAAAATGGCCCCAGAGGACATGAGGCTGCAGAGTTGGGTCTAGTGAGAGCCTGAAGGATTTTGAAAGCCCAAGTACAGAGTTTGGAATGTATTATTTAGATGATCCCTTCATCCATCCAACAAATACCTGACATGATCCCTAATCCTCGAATGCAGCAGGGAACAAGACACATGTGGTCCCTGCTCACATGGAAGTGAACATCCAGTAGGGACAGACAGTAAGCAATTAAATCTGTAGTTCACTGTCAGGAGATGATGCATCTATGATACAGATAAAGTGGGGTACAAGTGAACATGAAACAAGGTAGATTTGGGAGAGTACAGAGCAAGTTCAGGGAATTCATTCATTCATGCATTCATTCATTTATTTACTTGCCAAATACGTATCAAACACTTATTATGTGCTTACCATTGGGTTAATGACTAACAAAATTAGATGAGTCCTTTCCATATAAATTTTATTTCTATGGTATGGCCTTCTTTCCATGGGTTTTAAAAGATGAGCAACAGACAGGACCAGGTGTTGTCCTGTGGAACTCACCCTGGTGGCATGGAAGGAAGGAAGAGCTGGGATGTGAAAATACAGAAACAGTGAGGCTGTGACAGAGTCTGGGCAAAGCCCGGGGCAGCCGCAGTCAGAATGGATGGAGAAGAAGGTGCTGGAGAGAGATTCCAGCAGAATAACAAATACTATTTGGGGATCGGGTGGGAGGTATCAAGGATGACTCCTAGGTTTCTTAATTGAGAACATGTGGGGCAAAATGTGCCTTTCTCCAGATAAGGCACTGGGGCAGAGGAGCTGTGGCTGAGGGGCAGAAGTTCATGGCAGTTAGAACATGTTGGTTCCAGGGGCCAGTGGCTGCCTCTAGGAGATGGCCCATGGGCGCCTGGAGATGTGGAGCTCAGGAGGGGCTTCTCAGTGAAGACAGGCGCATTTAGGGAGGTGAGCTACAATCGCTAGGGTCCAGCCTGTCTTGGGCGGCCTTCTAGAAGGAGCCTCCCCCGGGGTATGGGCTACATGTGGCTGATGCCAGGTATATTGCCCCAGCCCCATCTTTGTCTGTAAAGAGATGAAGTCTCCCTTGGCAAAAGCAGCGCAACCATGGTAAGTTTGGTACACGGTGTCCACAACAGAGGTTGTAGCCCCTTGTCAAGGTGGTGATCAACCATGCCGGCCTGTCAAGCCTCTTGGGCATCCTTACCACAGCAGGGCCCCTCCCACTGTCCCTCCTGAGCCTGGGCGCAGGGTGTCATGGCAGCTTTGGCACCACACTCAGAAGTCAGCCCAGGAGCCTGCTGCTTCAAGTGTGCTTCTGATCATGCCTCTCTTTTTACTCCCTGGTTCCTTTCGCCTTCCAAGCTGGCCCTGTGACTGAGTGTGCTTTTGGAGCCAAATTGCTTAGGTACGAATCTGTGCAATGGGGATAAGAATAGTGTCGACTTTGTCAGGTTGTCATTAGGATTAAATGAATTAACTTATGTCAAGTACTTAGCACAAGGTAGCTGCTCCATGAATGAGAACCTGCCCCTGAATCACCAGGTTCCAGCTTCCTGTCAGGGATACCCACTGCTTCCTCTGGGACTTCGCTATCGCTGCTTGCCCACGCACCTCCCTGGTCCCTGCTGCCTGCTCTACTGCCCTGCCCCCATGATGTCTATGCTCTCCCCTGTATCGTTCTCTGCCTGCTGCCCAAGGCTTTTGCCGCTGCAATGGAAAATATCTGATATTAAAACATATCAGATATTGCCTATCTGGGGACTAGTTTCTGGCTAAGATGTGTAGTAGTCTGACGCTGTAGGCTATTAACCATGGAAGAGATCCCTTCCCAGTCTCAGTGAAAAAACTTTGGCTTGACCCAGTATTAACTTGAACCTGAAATCAAAATAGGCTGGATTTTTGTTGTTGTTGTTGCTGTTTTAAATTAAGGTTTAAAGTAATATTTTATTTTATTATACAGCCCTATAACCTCCCTTCCTGACTACAGACATCACACATTACAAAACAGAATATTGGATACTATAAAAAATATACAAAGGAAAACAATTTTCCCACCCTCTCAGAATTGAGAAATAAAGTCTTGATCTTGTGAGTTTATGTATCTATGTGTAAATATATATCACACATGCATGCATGGACTACATTATTAACATTACAGAATATTCCATTTTGAAAACTGTTTTCCCTCAGACAAGAAGTAGTCTTTTACAATAGCAATACCATTTTAAGGGCTGCATAGTATTCCACCCTATGGTCTTGCTTCACTGGGTTGATTGATTAACTCCTTAAGGTATACATCACGGTGACTAGCATCCTTGTACCTATATTTTTGTGATTTTACTCTTCTTAATTTTCAATATATTGATTTATGAGATCTCTCTTTATTAAATAAATCAATCTTTTTCTTTCTCTGTCAAGCATTTTTTTCAGTTTGTTGTATTCCTTCAAATTTTGGGTTTAATGTGCATTTACGTTCAATGTTTTCTTTCATAGTATTGTCTTCCAATCTAAATAGTATATAAAATGTTTCCTACAGTTTCATCATCATGGTTTTGTAGTTTACATTAAAATTTGTTGTTGATGCATAGAGATTATACATATTGATGTGGTACACGTGATATTTTGGTGCATGCATACAATGTGTAATAATCAAATCTGGGTAACTGGGATG
Source organism: Plecturocebus donacophilus (assembly GCA_004027715.1). Lineage (NCBI taxonomy): Eukaryota > Metazoa > Chordata > Mammalia > Primates > Pitheciidae > Plecturocebus > Plecturocebus donacophilus. The sequence continues at coordinate 43,051 of PVKP010017260.1, forward strand.
CTCATAATCTCAAACATTGATCATTTGTGTCAGGACTATTTCAAATCTCCTCTTTTAGCAATTTTGAAATATACTATAAATTATCAACCATAGTCTGTTTAAAACATTTCTTTTTACTTTCAGTACTTATGTATTTAATTTATTTTTCTTGTTTATTGCACTGGTTGAGAAATCCAGCACAGTATTGTCTAGAAATGGTGATAGTTTACATCCTTTTAAAAATTCCTTTCCTTCAGGCTCAGCACTTCTCTTTTCTGAGCTCTGTCTTCTGACATTCCTCAGAACTTTGCCAAGTTCTAGCCTTTATGTCATTTTCCCTCTCTCTCTCTCTTCCTTCCTTCCTCCAATATGTATGCAATGCTTTTCAACAGCCAGCCCGGCTCTGTGTAGGGACATAGTGGACAAGAACACAGACACCGATGCCTGCTCTCAGGCAGTACACACTCTAGTGCAGGCGGTACTGGCAAGAAGGGTGGCATAGTCTGAACACGGGTTTCACCCCAGGACCCAGGAAACTTGGCAGAAAGCTGCGGACAGGGAGAAGGAGCCCGGGAATGCTCTTCAGGGAGAAGTTAGAATGCCAAGCCACCCTGAAAGCCAGCGGCTGAAGGTCTGAAGGCCCAGTCAGTCACAAATGTCTAGCTGTCAAAGGGCCAATGGTGGTGATAAACAGTGTGACTTGAGGCAAGTTGAGCTGCAGCTTTCCAAGGGCAGCCAGAGAGTAATGTCCAGTTGGAAGTTGGAAGGAAAGCCTGAAGCTTAGCAGAGAAGTCTTGTTGTCACCTGTACCTTTGTTGGTGGATATTAGATGCCATTCAAACTTTTGTGATTCAGTGCATAATGTGTCTTCTTTCTCGGGCAACTTTTATGATTTCCCTATTATCAATGGATGTGAGCAATTGGATACTTATATGCCTTGGTGTAGTTTCCACTGATGCTTAGCTTTTTGTTGTTGCTATTGTAGTTTTCTGATTCTCTTTTCTTTCTGTGCTACATCGTGGATAGTTTTATTGCCTAAATAAATACAGTAAATTCATTTAAAAATAAGTTTGTCTGTACATTCACTAATTCCTTCTTCTGCAATATCTGGTTATCTGTTAATCCCATATAGTGTAATTTTCATCTTAAAATTGAATTGTAGTTTTCATCTTTAGAAATTCGACTTGGGTCTTTTTGTATATTTCATGGCCCTACTTAACTTTTTGAACATATAGAATACAGTCATATTAGCTGTTTTCATATACTTGTCTACTAATTGTACATCTGTGTCAATTCTGGGTTTATTTCAATTGATAGATCATTGCCTCCTCATTATGGAGAAATTATTTGCATGGCTGGTAATTTCTGAGTGGATGCCATACATTGTGATTTTTACTTTGTTAGGTGCTATGTGTTTTTGTATTTCTAGAAACATTCTTGAGCCTTGTTCTGGTGTGCAGTTAATAGAAAGAGTCTAATCCTTTTGAGTCTTGTTTTTAAGATTTTTCAGTAGTACTAAAATAGCACTTAATGTAAGGACAAGTTATTCCTCATGACTGAGGCAAGCCCCTTCTGGGTACTCTACCCAATAGCCCATGAACCACTAGGTTTTCAGTTTGGCTGGTGGCATCAGGCACTATCCCAGTGAGAGCTGGGAAGTGTACCGTCTAATTTGGGGGGATGCTTCTTTCCTAAGCTGTGGATAACCACCTCATGAGTGTGTGCTAATAAGCACTCAGCTGAATACTTGGGAAAGACTCTTTGCAGGTCTCCAGAGCTCTCTCTGTGCAGCTCTGTCCTCTGCAGTACTCTGGTCTGCAAACTTTAGCTGCTTGGGTCTTCTTTCATTCTCTGCTCTGTCTCCTTAGCCCAGGGAGTCATCCATTAGGTTCCACCTACATTCCTGTCTGTGCCATGGACTGGAAACTCTCACAAGGGAGTAATCTGGGGCAGTCACAGGATTCACCTCATTTGAGCCTGTCTCTTAAGGATGGCTGTCATTTGTTGCCTAATGTTTATAGTCTTGAAAAATGTTGCGTCATGTATTTTTTCTAAGTTTGCTTATTTCATTCTCGAGGAAAAGTATGATTCCTGTTACCCCACGTTGGCTAAGAGGAAATGTGTTGCATGTTCCTTTAAAATCAAATAATTAGTAGAGCAGGATCCTATGCTGTACAATGGAAGTAAAAAGAGAGGGAGTAATCGACTGGGAAAAATGCAAGGACCATGCATAGACTACTCATTTAAAAGTTATTTATTGAGCACCTACTATGTGCCAGGCACTGAGAAAATATGGTAGCTTGGATTAACATGGTAATGGTGGAGATAATAAGTGATTGGATATGAGGTATATTTTGAAGGTAGAGCCCATATGATATGCATATATGTAGAGTCCGTGGGGTATGAAGGGTGATGCTAAGGTTTGTGACCTGACTAACTGGGAGTATGGCATTGCCTTACTGAGATGCAGATGATTATGGAAGAACAAGCTTTGGAGGGGAAGATAAAGAACTTACTTTTGGACATATGGAGACTGAGATACCTATTCAAAATCGAAGTCGTTATGTGAGGGAAATAAACTAGAGTCCGTGGAATAGTTTGAACTGGTGTTGAAAGTTTGCAAGTCATCAACATACAGATGTATTTAAAGCCATGAGCCTGGAGAAGGAGGTGATGAAGAGAGAAAAGACGAGAGGTCCCTTCAAGGGCTGAGCTTGGGACACTCCAACGTTTAGAGTTGGGGAAGAGGAGGAAGCCTCTTCAAAGAACACTGAGAAGTGGCCAGTGAGGTAGGAGGAGAGTGAGGGGAGTAGAATCCGTTATTTCAAGAAAGATGGAGGGTATAAACTGTTAGATGCTGTTCAGAAACAGAATAGAATGTGAACAGAGAAGTGACTTGGGATAAATCTTGTTCCTGTGTGTCTCTTACTCTGGGAGCACCACCGAGATAAGAGACTGCCAGACTCCTCTTTCTAAACCCAGCACCCAGCACAGAACCTGGCATGCAGTAGGTGCCTTGGGATGTGTGTGAGATAGATGAGTGAATGAATGGGCCGTGAACTGAAACTTCGAATCTTGGCTATATGATGAACTTGTTCCTTCTCTCTCTAACTTAACTTCTCTAGGAAGGAATTTTCCTCAAAATGCTTTCAGTGAACTCCTTGACTCGGCTGGTTTTTCTTTAAAGTCTCGGGCTGGCAACTCAACTTGTGGATAAGGAGAAAAGAGGCCTACAAGTCCACCTTGACTGTGTTTGGACTTTTTGCCTAATCATTATGCCTCACTCCAGGTTGTTAAGCCATGCCCTTTTGGAGAACCCCACTGCTCATCCGAGGCCTGTTGTCCGTCTCTGTTCTCTTTGGCAGTTACATGGTCTGTCGTCCTCCTTGCCAAACCTCTTCCTGTCCTCACACTTGTTTGGAATCCCCTGTCTGTCCTTGCAGCAGCTATTGCAAACCTTCTGGCCGCCT